>JALJCO010007121.1:0-36353 GCA_023101725.1 Atherinomorus stipes
GGCAGTTGTCCCCCTATAGATCCGCCACGGTCTGGTGCTTATCCGAGGTCGAGTTGTGGGGGCAGCTGCCTACGTAGCGAAGCCTAAACTTCCCTTTCCCAGGCCACAGCCGCCAGCTCATCCGGGGGGATCCTGAAGTGTTCCCAGGCCAGCCAGGAGACATAGTTCCTCTAGCGTGTCCTGGGTCTCCCCCGGGACCTCGTCCCCATGGGACGTGCCTGGAACAACTCACCAAGTAGGCGTCCAGGTGGCATCCTGACCAGATGCACGAGCCACCTCATCTGGCTCCTCTCGATGCGGAAGAGCAGTGGCTCTACTTTGAGCCACCCTGCGGAGGAAACTTATTTCGGCCTCTTGTACCCACAATCTCGTTCTTTCAGTCATGACCCACAGCTCATGGCCATAGGTGAGGGTAGGAACGTATACCGGAACGTAGGCCGGTAAATCGAGAGCTTCGCTTTCTGGCTCAGCTCCTTTTTCACCACGATGGATTGATGCAGAGTCCTCATCACTGCAGACACCGCACCGATCTGCCTGTCCATCTCCCGCTCCGTTTTTCCCTCACTCATGAACAAGACCCCAAGATACTTGAACTCCTCCACCTGGGGCAGGACCTCGCTCCCCACCCGGAGAGGACACTCCACCCTTTTCCCTGGTGAGGACTATGGTCTCGGATTTGGAGGTGCTAATTTTCATCCCAGCCGCTTCACACTTGGCTGCAAATAGCTCCAACGAGAGTTGGAGGTCACGGCCCGATGACGCCAACAGAACCACATCATCTGCAAAAAGCAGAGACCCGATCCCGAGGCCACCAAACTGGATCCCCTCAACACCTCGGCCCCTTCCTAGTAGTATAAATGATATAATCTGTATCAAAATAAATAGTTCTCTTTTGCAATTTTTCAAGATACTCAAAGTTTTAACCTGCCACCTGCTGGGGTGACAGTGGCAACAAATATGTTGCTAACCTTGTGTGGTGGAGCTACTGTATATAACGAGCGCCGTGTGACAATTGGATTAAAGCTACCCTTTCATTTATGAATCCAAAGTATTTGTTACACTTTTCTGAAAACATAAAGCTGAAAAATTCCTCAGGCTCAGTCATGAGCTCTGTTTAAACCATGTCTGTTTTAGACCAAATTTACCCCAAAGGCTATTTAACACTTTGCAGGGTTAGTTTTTATTTTATGTTCATCTAATAAGTTACCTTGGTGTTCATGATAGCTGTTAATGTAAAGCTTCTTACTTTCGGTGTCATCTTCACTGATATGGGCCAGATAATCTGAGGCCGCCTGTTTCCTCTTGAGAAATGTGTGAATATAATCCACAAACACATCATCACTCTGCTACCTCAACGCCTATTCAAAAGACTATCGCCGCTTTGGGGATTTACACAAAAATGCCTAAAAACAGCTGAAAATACAGAAGAAAATTTATTACTCTGATGTATTTCTTTGTCGCCGAGTATTCGGCTATAATGTTAAATAAGACTACCTGAATTAGAAAGAGTTACGGGCAGTTTTTGGCCATACTGACCGTGACTGTGGCTATGCTACGTCAGCAAACATTTCACCAGATGCTAACACAGGTTCTGTGTCGCCAACTAAAACAAAAAGCACTGCAATGCCAGAATAACGAGTAGATGACTAAAGGTTTTATGTGATTGTCCGAAGCATTACGAGCTGGAACCTGCAATAGTTTAACAAGGGGACACATGAATGACTGAACACTTGTTGACAACAACAGAGTGCATAGGGCTTTGTGTAACAGATGGAAACTCACCGGTGAGAGAAGAAATGTCACTACAGAGTGAGTCCATAGGGCAATTTTTCAAGTCATGTGGATTAATCATTCCATTAAACAGAACGCCGACCATGCACGCCACAGTGTGAGCAGCAGCAGTGAAGCAAACACGCTGGCATGGGGTTGGGCCATTTCACAGCTACGGCCCACCACAATAAAAGCGTGCCAGGAAGTGGCTCTAAGTGACTTGGGTTACATTAACCACCTGATATTGTAGATCCAGAGCTTTGTTAAATTCTGGCGTGACCAAGGCACCTGTCAGTGCTCGGCTTTCGTTGTCATGGTTGCAAGTGTCCTGAAAGTTAATTTCAGCACAATTTCTGCGGAGTGTAAAAGTTAGTTTACCTTTGCTTGTCCTATATGGGAGGACAGGAAAGTAGAGGCATAGGAAGCGGTACTGTTGCTTGGATCAGGCCATAATATTGCCCTGGATCTCCAAAATCTGTGTGAATTATTTTTGGGTGGCCCAGGGGGTAGTGTAAAGTGCAATTTACATAGGGGTAGAGACCTGTCACATCCACCTAATTTACCGCCTCATCTTTGGCTGCCATGTACCAAAGGATCTGCCACCGTACAGAGCATCTCTACCCTTACCAAAAAGAAGTATTTCTTTAGTACATGTCATTAAGTATACTCCAGTAAACTAAAGTATATACCCCAAGTGTACTTTTATTTACCAAGTACACTGCTTTCAGTGTACTACGAGTATACTAACAAGTGTACTTTGGGACTAAATTGGCCCAATTTAAGTATTTAAAAGTATATTTTTAAGTGTACTTAAAGTAATCTTCTGGTATACTGTGAGTATACTCGTACTAAAACTTCAAGCTTACTTTTATTTTTAGAAAGTACACTTTAGAGTATACTGAAAGCATACTTCTAGGTATACTGTTAGTTTACCCATACTAGAACTTTAAGTTTATTTTTACTCTTGCAAAGTACACTTTAAAGTACACTAAAAGTAGTCTTCTATATATTCTCTCGCACGAGAAAAGTTCCTCTGGGCGATCATACGTCACGTCACCATAGTTTCACGTATGTGCAGTATAATTTAACGGCATCTTATACTCATTACTGCCGTGCTACGTTGCTCATTAACAAGGTTACTGAAGTGGTGACGTACACGTTTGAGTCATGGTGCAAAGAAGACCCAGCTGTGCCGGCAAGGCATGCATGGGAAATAATGAGGATGAGGAGGTGTGGTCATCTCGCTGCTGTCTGCAAAGGGACAGCGGGAGCAGTGAGTGATGCTGGGAAACAGGGAGGGGAGGGGCTGATGCAGGCAGCTCCTGATGAAGAGGGGGAGCCATATAAACTTTATCTGTCTCCAGGAAAAGTCGCTACATTTGTCACTAGGCACTTTTTTGAAAATAAGTCGCTAGAGGGTCTGAAAAGTCACGAAACATGGCGACAAAGTGGCGAAGTTGGCAACAATGAAGTAGACTTTAAAGTATGCAGATAGTAACCTTTTAGGTTTGTTATGAGTTTACTGATAATACTTATAGTACACTGTTAAGTGTTTAAATACATTTTCAAATATACTGAAAATGACCTTACTATACTTCTACTCCCCCTTTAATGCTGAGTAAAAATATTACAAAATTTCTGTCAAAAATAGATTCAGGTGTTTTCTTTGACTCCAAAATGGTCCAGTAACATTTAAACTCTGTATGTTTGAAAATGTACTATGAATGTACTACTATTAAAGTATATTGTTCAAAAGTTTAAACATAAATAAAGGCTAAATATGTTAAACTTTCAGTATGTTTATTAGTAAATGCCAAGTAAACTTTAAGTATCTTTCTGATAAGTACATAAATAGTAAACTGAAAGTATACTGTCTTATTTAAAGTTTTAAATGAGTATACTTAAAGCATACTTGCATATACTACTTTTTGGTAAGGGTAGGGTTTAAAGGTTTGTACGGTATGAGGTCAGAAAAGCTTGCACATTAGGATCAGTTTTTTTTTTTATCTCAAGCCACCTCTCTCATAAGATTCACATTCCCAAAGTTTTCCGACTCTCTCCATGGTGTTGAAATTAAGTTCTTCAAAAGCTTTACCTGAGAGAGGGTTGGTGCCTCCAGCCTGAAAGCAGTCGGGACAGCCATGGTAAAAAACTGCCAAGATATTCCCAGATAACCTATTCACCTCTCACCTCGGCATAGCCGTCAACAAATCAATCCCTATCAATAGTGCCTATCAATCTGTTTTTCACCATGGTTCAAAGCATGCTGAACATAGATTTGTTCTGTATGGGCTACCCATTCTAACCACTGAATGCTTGAATTAGAATAACTTTTGTACTGACGGCTGTAACAATCAGTAGGGGTGATGGCCAAGGTTTTGGCCTCTCTTTAATGCCCATCTTTTCTTTATTATAAGCTGCAGGGGACAGATAGGGACCTAGATAGTTAAAGATTTTCCAGAGCGCTAAAAAGATGAGGGAAATAACCCTTTCTTTTGTCCTGGAAACCAATAGATTTCGGTAAGCTGGATAGGGGTATGGTGAGAAAACTCAGAGTCTATGTAGCGCTGATTAAAATCTTTCTCGGTGAAACTGACAACTTTTCCTCCTTGCATTGATAATTGTGGTTTGAGACCTAGATCTGTCATGGCCTGGATGAGCAAGTAGCTATCAAAACCTTTAGAATTGTGGGCTATAAATGTTGCGTTGCTTAAAAGTGGTGGTCTCAAATGTCTTACAAACTCTTGTTCACAGTTGACACGCTCAGCACTCCATATCTGTCCCTCAAGCGTTTTGATATAAACCAGAAACGGTACGTGCACTCCACCTTTGTCTGTGAAGGTTTCAAAGTCATAAAAAAATGTTTTTGCAATGGTTTGAAGTAGGTTTGAGAGGTTGTATGTAACACTGATGGGGATTACCATCATCAGGATCATCACTTAATGATTCCTTGCAGATTTTTCATTTTAATGGCCGACAAACTTAAGGTTTGTTAGGCTGTGACATAGACACATAATAGGACTGATTACATTTCACACACTTTTTATGCAATTGACACTGGCTCGCCGTGATATTAGACCCCTGACAGCACACAGGAATCTGATTGTTTTTCAAACACTGCTGCGAACGGCATGTCCGGTTACAGTCTGAACAGTGGACAAGGTTGAACTCTGATTGGATACACAGAGGGTTCAGACACACTGTACAGTGTCCTGGACAGTAATGAGTTAGCGGATTATTAAAACCGCTAAAGCAGTAATCACAAACATATGAAGTACCTAAAAAACCTTGTATATTCTCTTGATTTTGATGCAAGAATAAGAAAAGAAATTCTGAAAGTGCAGTGGTTTTATCAGCCCTGTGATAAACCACAATTTTACAGTCGAGGGTTTTCTCAAACTTTGTGATGTCAGAAAAACTGACGTCAGTATCAGAGCTTAGACCAACAGATGTCTGAATCATTCTACCATGCTCTTCATTTTCAAAATCATGGAGATCGGGATTTAAGAAATGAGCTATGTTCACAGCAAAACATGTATTATTTTCAACTACATATAAAAAAAACCTTCTCTTTCTGATGATCTCGCTGATAAGAACAGTCTGTAGAGCTCGTTTTACACCGCCACGTGGATTTTGTACTACTTGAACTACCAATTCCAGGGTTAGATCTGTCATTATGGACAGGTTTGACTGAACTAAGCTGTCTAAAAGTGCTTGAAAAGAATTAAGATCATCGCCTCAGTCATCTGATAAGATAGTTGACGCATTTCGAGTTAAATGCTCACCTCTCAGCTCTAACTGAATTTTGTCTTGAGGTCTGGCCTGTAACAAGACCTCGTGAAATAATCTCTGAACAGCCCCCATTACATTCCCATAAAATTCTCTGTAATTTTGTGTGGTGTTAGGAAAATGAAGCATTTGTCTTATTTCAATATTGTTAAATCTGTCTCCTAGTAATTGTGGGTGAAACTGTGCCTCATTGAAACTAAATGAGTGTTGAGGGCTGAGGAGGGGGAGTTTGGGTTGATGTGGTGAACACACCACAGAACAAAACACTCTACACAAAAACCAGTAACACGGGAAAATATATCCCGGATGAGCCCCACTTTTTACTCCCAGCTCTGCTAGGGGTTGGGGACGCAAACAAAAGCCTGGTTTCAGATGGAGTAAAGATGTTTTATTGTTCATGAAGTGATTAAAGGCATAAACAAAACCTGGAAAACTGTAAACTAAAAAAGGAGATGGGGTTAGCAATGCTGCTCAAAGGAGCAAATAAAAGAGACAAAGCCTAACACTGAAAGGGAAAACCAAATGGGGAAAAACACAAACCTAGGCTATGAACCAAAAAGAGAACGAGCAGCACCATAAGCTAAAACCCGTAACCAAAACTTAACTACAACAAAACAAGGCCCAGCTATCCCAACTCCAAACTATCAGTGCAAATTACAAACAAACAGAAGGGGATCCAGCAATTAAACCATTAACTAAACTAAACACCTGGAAATCAAAACTAAAGAAGACAAAGTTACCCAAACTAAAGTCACTATATCTGCTCGAGCCCATCTGCTCGACTCCGCCTCGATCTCATGAACCGGAAGTCTCGTAAGCGCTGTGTTGGTGGAAGTCTCGGAATGCCGAAAGCCACGTGACCCCGCCAACCGAGGCCTCGTTACGTCATCCACGCGTGTCGAGCGGGAATCTTGAAGGGGCGGGATCAATCAATCCAATGCTTTGAAATGAGTTCCAATCACTTGGGAAATTTGGGGTTTTTGAAGGAGGAGTTTTTCCTTGCGATCATTCAAAATTTCGACAGACTGAGGGAAAGTTTACACCCACATTAGTTTAGCTTAGATTACACTTCGTTGACATAATTATTTAATTTAGTGACACACACATAGGTGTCAATTTCCACTCACACAAACACATACACAACACACACTTTAACACACACACAACCATACAGATATATGGGCTAGATAGACATATATAGACCCTTGCAGATATATAGTTAGATATTGATAGATATGTGGATATTGATAAATATAGTTATATATTGATAGATATTGGTAAATATTGATAGATATATTGATAAAAAGAAAGGAGTTTGCATGTTCCCGGTGATGGGTCTTCCGCACTTGCTTCCTCCCACCAGGGGGTGTCCTTTGCCCCGGAATGAAGGAGGGGGTTGTCTGTCTCGTGTGGCCCTGCGACAGACTGGCGACCTGTCAGGGTGTACCCGCCCGCCTGATAATAGCTGGGATAGGCTCCAGCAACCCCCGCGACCCTGAACTGGATAAGTGGTACAGAAAATGAATGAATGAATGAATATTGATAAATATATAGATATTGATACATAGATTGATAGATATTGATAGGCTAATTTAACACTGACAAAAGTTGAGTGCTTGATAGTTTGAAAGAGGAATAGTGTGTGGGAGAGTGAGCGTGGTGTGTGTGAGACAGGGAGGGCTATGGAGGAACAACCAGTGTCCCCATACGAGCACGTATACCCCAATCTGTTCAGATTGGCGAAAGAATATTTACACATGCCAGCCACATCTGTGCCATGTGAGCAGGTCTTCTCCAAAGCTGGAGAGGTAGTGTCTCAGAAGAGAAGCAGACTAAAACCCAGCATCGTGGAGAAAATACTATTTTTAAATAAAATTCTATAAAACTCTACAAAGTTGCACAAGCATTTGACCTACATTTTATCTTAATACAAATGTTACAGTTAGCCTACATTACTATCACAGCTGCATACGCACCCTTTCCCTTTATTATAAATCTTCTCTTGGAGAGGGGCAACTATAAACACATTTTTCCTGTCTACAAATACAGATGAAGCTGCAAGTGCTCCTGTCATTGCATGTATACTACTTTGAATAGGCTACTCAATGATCCTATGATGTCTAAATCAAAGTAACCAAATAGCCCCCCTTTTTATTATTTCTATGGAATGAAATGACAAATATGTTATTCCTGAGTAATATTCCCAGATTTTAACAGAAGACAGTGAACAAAGTTGAGGACATGTTTTATTACACATCGTATACAAAATGACACAGGTAGACTGATGTCAAGCCTGAAGTCATCCATCCCAGTTAACGCTTCCCCTTGAGTGCAGTACACATCCACGACCTGTTGACAGTCTCAAATGTCTCGAGACATGGTGTCGATCACAAGGCAGTCGTGTCACTTTGTCTCAATGTCTCATGAGGCTTCGGTTTCACCATCCCTAAAAGTCACATAAACCACAAATGAAACAAACTAAGGACAACTGTTGCCAGGCCAAGCAGTTGCCAACGACTGAGGGTGTGCTGGGTTCTTTTGTAGCTCCTGCCAGCAGCTCCAAGTGGGACTGATTAGCAATCAGCAGGTGAGGGAGGAGATGATTATGGTGGTGGGGAGCCAGGCCAATGAGAACGGAGGGATCAAGCAGGAGGATTTGCATGCAAAATGAAAAACAAAGGGGTTAGAAACCAGACGGCCGTGACAGGGGGATAGGAGGAAGAGGAGGGATAGGAGGAAGAGGAGGGAGTGGAGGAGGAGGAGGAAGAGGGCAAATGGATGACCAGTCTCTTGCACAGCCTTCACCATGCTGTGTAAGCTCTAAGCAGACTCCAATACACCTTGAAATTCAGAATTACTATTGTCAATACCGTTCACAAAATCAGCCAAATCTTCAAAATCCCTGTATGGTATTTCATCTTGTTTAACAAGTGGAGGGTCAGTGTCATTATCAGACACTAATAAAATACTCTATAAAACTCTAATAATTCTGTTAAAACAGAATTGGAATCTTCCACATATTCTAACTCTTGGAAGTTGTTATATGAACAGTTGTCTAGAGACTGGCTATCAATAACAGAATCCTGGTTTTGAAACAGTGTGTCCATCCATTTTTTTTCTTATTACTAGTATATCATAAAAACCCAACAATGTGATTTATGAATGTCTGAACACATCCACTGTAATCAGTGCAGCATGTAAAACCTCTTCAATTACGTACATTTGGTCGGCTCTCATACGTACAGCAGCAGCTACACCAACAACGGGACCTTCTGCCTCTTGACGATGAACGTTGTCTTCTGTCTGCACCCCCCCCCCCATTCACCTGTTCAGACAAACAACACACCCCCTTAATAAGACTGCTTGTAATGTGAAAACTAGTACATCAGATCAGTGTTTTTTTCTTTAAAAATAGAATATCCAGGGGGTCCCCCTATTGGTTGACTGACAAAAAAAAAAAAAAAAGTCAAACTTACTTTGACCAGCGATTTTGGGTCTTGACAGACCCCATCGGAATGGATCTGCTCGGGGGTCTGCTTCTGGAGCGTCTGTGCCTTCAGGGTGTAGACAATGAGGATGATGATGAGGTTGGTTGGGTTTTGCACAGGTCACGTGCGCTGTTCTTGGAAAGGTGACGCTTCCCCTTCCTCTGAGGAACCGGACCTGCTGCTACTTGAGTTAGACCGCCGGCCCTTTTAGATGCGATCGAAATGTTTCCGTCTGCGGGAATCCTGCTCGGTAGCGCCCCTTGGGCCCCTCGCCGCTACTGGAGTTAGAGGTCGGTTGTTGCGAAGGAGGAGTGGACTGTTGAAACGTTTCTGGTAACGTGGTTGACAAGTATCTGTTGATGTACTGGGTAGAGATACACAGAGAATGACAGGTTTTTTCTTCCACCAGGCAAGCTAACAAGCAATCCAACAACCTTTGGTGAGTGTTTTTTTTTTTTTACCTGAACAGAGGGGTTCCCAGTTTCCCATCTTAAGCGTTCAGGCTCTGTCGGTTGATCGCTTTGGTTCTGAAGACAAAGAGTGATTTCATCCAACTCCCTATTGAGCAGAACAGAAGAAACCTGTGTGGCGTAAATTGTATTCTACTCAATCAAATACAATTGATAAAATAAAAATCAGCTCGTGACTCACAGATGTCCTCAAATTCCCAGTCCTTGTTAGCTGCCTCTGTTAAAACAAAAACCAGAAACTTCTTAAATCACCTAGTGCCTTAAATAACAAACATAGGCTGAAACGTTGCTAAAAACTCACCATTTGCCATCTAGACTGGTAAAAAAAAGTTCTAACACAAGATGAAGATTTGCAAAATTCTGGGTCAGTCAGGAGCACTTGAAAAACCGCAGCTTTGGCGATCACGTGATCGCGTGGTCTGAAATCGCAATTTCGATCTTAAAACGATAAATCGTTCAGCCCTACTCTGGAGGTTTTTTCCCTTCACAAACTCAATGCATGAAAAATACACTGTTTTACTGCCAACACTTGTTACTGATACAATTAAAGAATATAAAAATAAATATTATTTGACCAAATTGGCTTTCTTTTCAAAGATCACTTCTAACCAGAGGCAGAGTCTTTCTGACATCACGAGGAGGAGCATACACATTACAACCTGGGCCCAGTTGTTCAAAACTGGGTTATTTTTCAACCAGCCGTTAAATACATTTAGCCGACCGTTAACTTTAACAGTCCGGTTATGTTGTTGTTCAAAACTCAGTTATTTTAACCGTGTGTTATCTTAACGTTAAAGTTAACACACCTAAGGACCGCCGCTAAAGTCTTAACGGTGTGGTTTTCTCTCATTATGCCGTTTGTTGCTGACGCTGCGTTCATGATGCCGGTTCAGAGAAGGAAGGACGGCGGTTATTGTGGCTTTGATTTTGACATCGGGGATTATTCTAACGAGGAGCTGCGCACCACTTCGGGAAAGAATGCATTCAGGTCTATGTGATCCTTTGCGAGTCGATTTGGAGCGTGCAACGAGCTGTGGACACGACGGACTCACTATTTAGAATGACATTTTCTTCGTCAGCAGAGAAATTTCTGCCTCTTTTTCCTTGAAGTGAAAGGGATCTTTGCTTATCAATACTTTCTGTGTCCCGTGTGTTCTGTTACTGGGGTTTTGCTGTACTGTGAGGCTGGATGAGCGGGGGGGGGGGGGGGGCGCAGAAGTGTGAAGAGAACGGGGAAGGATGGAGAGACTGGGGGATGAGGAAGAGTGTGTTGTGGCTAACAGCAGCTCTGTTCACGGTGGGAAAATAAAGTGAGAGTCGGCCCCCCGTGTCTTCCTCACAGCAATAAGGAAGACACGGCCTTACATTACTTTTTGCAATACCAGAAGTAAACAAAATGGGGAATTGTGGGATACATTGGTGCTAACCAGTGGTGCTAACCCTATGGTTAACTTTGACGGTGCTGTTAGCTGACGGCATGACTAACCATGCTTTGAACAACGCATATTTAACAGTCGGTTAGCTAACGGCAGGTTAAGGATTTAACGGACCGTTAGGGATTAACCAGTGGTTAAAATAACCGAGAATTGAACAACCGGGCCCTGATTGGTACAAAACTCATCCAATCACCAAACATATCCAGGGGGATACTTCGTGATGTCAAACAACCCTCCCAAAGGGGAGGGTTCAGGGGAGTCGGTCATTTACATCACACTTTAAGCCTAACACCTGAAGATACCCCCCACACACATACCACACAATAGTAAACAGCAGATCTCTTTTCAAAGGACCAACAACAATAGGACAATAGGACATCACAGACATACCATAAAACATACACATTATCAGAATGAAACCACACAATAGTAAACAATAGGCCTAGTTGTTCAAATCTCAGTTATTTTTTAACCAGCCGTTAAATACATTTAACCGACCGCTAACTTTAACAGTCTGGGGCCAGTTGTTCAAAACTGGGTTATTTTTTAACCAGCCGTTAAATACATTTAGCCAACCGTTAACTTTAACAGTCCGGTTATCTTGTTGTTCAAAACTCAGTTAACTTTAACCGTGTGTTATCTTGACGTTAAAGTTAATAAGGACCGCCGCTAAAGTTTTAACGGTGTGGTTTTCTCTCATTATGCCGTTTGTTGCTAACGCTGCGTTTGTGATGCCAGTTCAGAGAAGGAAGGACAGCGGTTATTGCGGCCATGATTTTGACATCAGGGATTATTTTAATGAGGCGCTGCGAACCACTTGGGGAAAGAATGCATTCAGGTCTATGTAATCCTTTGCAAGTCGATTTGGAGCGTGCAACGAACTGTGGACACGACAGACTCAATATTTAGAAAGATTAATATCTTGTTTCTATGATCTGAATTGCATTTTCTTCATCGGCAGAGAAATTCCTGCCTCTTTTTCCTTGAAGTGAAAGGGATCGTTTGCTTATCAATACTTCCTGTGTCCTGTGTGTTCTGTTACTGGGGTTTTGCTGTACTGTGAGGCTGGATGAGCCAGGGGGCGCAAAAGTGTGAAGAGAATGGGGAAGGATAGAGAGACTGGGGGATGAGGAAGAGTGTGTTGTGGCTAACAGCAGCTCTGTTCACGTTGTGAAAATAAAGTGAGAGTCGGCCCCCGTGTCTTCCTCACAGCAATAAGGAAGACACGGCCTTACATTACTTTTTTCAATACCAGAAGTAAACAAAATGGGGAATTGCGGGATACGTTGGTGCTAACCAGTGGTGCTAACCCTATGGTTAACTTTGACGGTGCCGTTAGCTGACGGCATGACTAACCATGCTTTTAACAACACATATTTAACAGTCAGTTAGCTAACGGCAGGTTAAGTATTTAACGGACCGTTAGGGGTTAACCAGTGGTTAAAATAACCGAGAATTGAACAACCGGGCCCTGGTTATCTTGTTCAAAACTCAGTTAACTTAAACCATGTGTTATCTTACTTACTTTTTGCAATACCAGAAGCAAACAAAATGGGGAATTGTGGGATACATTGGTGCTAGCCAGTGACGCTAACCCCATGGTTAATTTGACGGTGCCGTTAGCTGACGGCATGACTAACCATGCTTTGAACAACGCATATTTAACGGCCGTTTAGCTAACGATCGCTTAAATGCTTAACCAGTGGTTAAAATAACCAAGAATTGAACAGAATTGAACGGGCCCAGATGTCTTTTCAAAAGGAACAACAGGTGGCTTCAAAGGACTGGACATCTGGATATGACGTCACCAATCCTTTGATGACTGGCACACCCGCATGTCATCAAGCAATAAAGGGGAGGGGGGGGGGGGGCAATAAAACTGTCAAAATGAGTTTGATGAAAGGTGTATTTTATACCTTTCTCATATATTCTACAAGAACAGATTAAATGAACTTTATTCAGTTTAGGTCTGAAAATGATGTCTCTTCACCAGGAACCGAGATGAGGCTGAGTTTGGAAGCAATAACATGAAATGACTTTGCAGTGCAAAATGGAGGAGCCATCACTGTCCCAATTCTACCTTTTTCCCACATTTGCAACCTTCCCAGTGTGGGCATGGGGGTTGCGAGGTGGGGGGTCCCTGAATATATTTCTAAATTTTTATTAACTAGCTTGTTGATGCTACTTTGTTACGTTGTAGGGATGTAACGATATTGGCGATATCACAATATCGCGGTAGGGAAACTGCAATGAAATTGTCACGGTATTAAACAGCGCATCTCTTGAGACAAAACTAATAGTTTTCAGTCAGCTCTATGTGCAGTGTGATATACTGAACTACATAGACCATGATCCTTTGCTGCCAGTGCGCTCTTTTGAGCCAATGGGAGCACAAGTAGCCCCCACATGGGAAAAACAAACGTGAAAGGCGGTCAGGTGAACACAGCATGGATATACGGAGGATTGAAACAGCTGTTATTATCCGAGAGGGGAGAGAGATTTGTTTGTGTTCTGGAGGCCGCAGGGACAAGAAGAAAGTTTAGTTTTGGTCCGGTTATTCCTCCACGAGAAGCTTCATCCATGACGCTGCGGGAATCACTGTGTTGACTCTGTGAGTTTATAATTAACCACAAACGTGGTCCGTGCAGGGCGGTGTTGTGCACGCAGTGATGTCTGTGTATTCAAACGCCTCGCGTGTTGTACACATTTTCATATTTTTTCACCACCTCGACAATGGCGTGGGAAGGGAGGAGCTGTGGGGGCTGCAGCCCCCCCTGGTGGCAGCTGCAGCCCCTACAGCCCCTGCAAGCATTGACGGAAGGCCTACTTAAAAATAATAATTATATATATAGTTAAAGGTTGAATATGGAACATTTTTATTAAAAGCTATATTTTTTCAGAAATAATACCTCCACAGGTCGTTTGGGGGTGTACAGAATGAAAGTACAACGTTTCCCAGAAAAATTATATTTAGCCTAAAAATAATTATAAAATAAATTTTGACGGGTTCGATAATGGCATTTTATTTATGTCTATAAGCCAATACACGCCGCCATTGCAGGTTGCCAAATACGATCTCTGTGTGGACACAATATTTCGGTCATAGTCGGGCTTGTACAGGGGAAAACCGTAGAGACGACGAGTGAAGCAGCTGCTTCAGAGCCCTGGAGATATTGTTATCTGTTTCTGAGGAGGAGTGACCTGAGAAGAGCAAAACCTGGAGTAAATTTAGGTGAAGACTTCACTAAATGGACCCACATAAACGTTTTCCACGGAGTAAAACACGGAAAAGGCGACTTTTCTCCTGGATCGGTAAGCTAGCTTGTTTGCTAACATGGCTAACGTTAGCTGTCAGTTATAAACTCCTCTGCGTTACCTGTTGGACATGCTGCAGACTGTTGGTCACTTGCGTATCGGCAGCGAGCCTGGCATCCCAGCGGCTGGAGTTGTTTTTCTGCCGTTGCAACTACAACCTAGACACACGTGATGTCGCTGTTCTGTCTGTATTCCATATTCAACCTTTAATGTGTGTAGAAGAGCCTTAAACAGAGTTGCTGGGGATGTGTGGGAAAAACTATAGAATCAGGGACTTTGCAGGGATCCAAAAACGTGCAGTGAAAGCTGATTCTTAATAGATGTGTTTATTATTAAAGTTTTATATTTGAACTTTTCTAAGTCTAACTTGCCTCCCGAGAGAGAGAGCGTGTTCCTCTTCATATAACCCAGCTTTGATTATCCTTGGTGAGAGAATGGTGAAGAAAGAGGTGGGAGGAAGAGGACAGACTGACATGCCTTTAATAAAATAATTTATAATCACGAAAAGAAAAGAAAAACTCCCTACACAGCCTTTGCATAGGCAGACGGTTCTATTATAGGCATAATTGCTTACATACATACTTGTGTATATACTTGATACCAAAGGACTGCACAAAAACAACACAACTGAGAGCTATTCCTGCCATTTTTTTACCCGCAGCTAGCACTTGAGTGTCCAGATGAATAACGCCCTGCAAAATCAATCGGGCCTACACACTATCTGACAGAACAGAACAATGCTGCCTACAAGACGAATGAATGTCCTGCATGTAATTCAACAACAAAAAAACACAAACAAAGAAGGTAGAAAATAAGTCAAGCAAATGAGGACAGAGGAATTTTGTTATCAAAGGGATTTTCTGGATCTGAAGGGAGTTTACCAAAACAGGGATGAATAAGAAAAGGTTTGATTTAAATGCCAAAAGGAGGTGGAGTGAAGGTGGGATGGCAGGCAGAGGGATGAGGTAGGGATGAGGGGCAGGGTGGTTGATGGATGATGGGCATTGCAGCCTGGTTCCACAGAAACATGTGGAATGACCATGACCTCTTTCTATGTGCTTTCCACATGTTGAAACCGTGTCCATGTTTAATTCAGATACTATAAAAGCCTGATCTATACCATTTCTTTTTAACTTATTTTTTATATGCAAGTTCCTTTATGATTCACTCTGTTTCCAAAAACAAACATAGTTTCAGCAGCTCCCTTTTTAAATCCTTCATTGCAAATCTTTGTTAGTGAACAGTCAAAGCTGCTTACTCAGTACAAATCATAACCAGGGTCAGTACACACTGCTTACTATTCATTTCAATGAAATAACACAATCTGACTCAGATGTTAAAGGTCATCGGTGCATGTTGCAAACTGCTGGTGTGGAAGAGAGCATGTCAGCATGAATGGAGTGTAAATGACAAGTTGACAAACAGAATCAGAAAGGAAGCTTACAAGGGACTAAGTTAATGGAGGGAAATTGGTGCTTTTATTAATTTTTGAGTCATGGTATTTCAGCAGGAGGAAGTGATTCTTTGGGAAATTTAATCATATATGGATTCCTATGTTTGTTGAAAAACAGGATTCTCAGCTGTCATAACCAGCAGGGTGGGGTTGGAAAATACAACAGTACGACCCATTTTATTTATTACTTTTTTCAGTTTGTTATTGAAATTACTGTTGTGAAATTAACCCTTTCTTTAATGGGAGGTGATGGAAACTCATAAGCACCACTGCATCCTCCACTTCAAATCCACAGCCTATCCCAGGTGCTATATGACGGATGCAGAGCATCCTGGACATACTCAGATCATCCCAGGACAAACAGGCAGAGACAGCCACTCAGCTCACATTCCCTTCTGGTGTCTCTTCACAATTGACTAGATCACCTAACATACATGTTTTTAGGATTTGGGAGGCCACAGCCAAAGTTCAAACCAGTAACATTTCTTGTTGTGAGACCATACTTACCATCACACTGCTGGGCAGAACCATGTTCACCTCATAAGTAACCCAGTTATGGCCGGATCTATCAAAGGTTTGTGTGTATAAAAACATGAACTATCTCACTACACACGCAAAAAAATGTACAAACTCCTGCATAATAGAGACCATGTTGAAGCTGCAGACACTTTCATTTGTTCAGCAACTCCTGATCCAGGTCCTTATAAACTGGCCACTTCTGAGACACTGCACAGATGCATGTTGTATTATTTAAACTTTTGTATTTATCATACTTATTTTAAATTATATTTTCTTCTCCTTCCTCCACTAATATCTCCCTTTGTGGGTCGTATTTCCTTTTGGTCTGTCGTCTCTCGCAATTCGCCACGTGCAAAACCCTCATTCATATAGGGGTGTTTCCAGAACGTTTGCACCCGCTTTCATTTGCGCCTTCATTCTTGGTAAATCTCTCTCAAACTCTGGTTCAGCCCTTCGCGAATTCCAGATTGTGTGGGCAAATTGCTACACGCAAATTTGGATCTTGATAAATCCGGCCCTTAGTCTGCTGAATGGTTGGTGGGAGGAGAGGGAAAAAGAGCATCTGAGATTAAATCAATGAAATGAGAGATGGTAATGAGGAACATTCATGGTACAAGCTTATCCCATCAAACCGGCTCATGTTTGTAAGGTTTTGTAATTGTTCCAGTCTGTAAAAGGTCTGATCCAAGTGTAAGAATAAAGACTATAATTTAAAGTATATATATATATATCATATATATATATATATATACATATATATACAGTAAACACACACAGTCAGTCTATCAGGGCCAATATATAGATATATACAACCATTTACGTTTACATTTATTCCTAGTACATATTTAGAGTACCAATATACCTATATATGCATGTATATATACGGTATACCCTATATATATCTACGCATACACAGGGAGTACATGCACCCTCCACACTGATATTATAGTTGGAATTTATATACCTGTATATATATATATATATATATATATATATATATACACATATATATATATATATATATATATATATATATATATATACATATATAAATAATATAATACAGTATAAAGGGCTGTCAAAAGATTATTCCTAAAAAAAACACATTACCCTTATCACTTCGAGAACACATTTAGGATTAAAGGTGTCTCACCAGGAATTCTGCATTTATCTTTAGTAGACTAGACTACTGAAACCCTGTCCTTACATGTCTCCCTAAAGTCCCTCAGACTGCAGCAGTTTAGTCCAGAGTGCTGCTGATACGTTCCTCACAGGCTGACTTCACAACTGTCTTGATGTGAAGTTGAAATTCAGGTCTGAGTCCTGGCTTGGTTTTAGCCTTTAAGTTGTAAAACAAAAGTTAATGTATTTTCTGCATATAGCAGTACTAAAGAATAAACAAATCTCTTGTTTGACAATGGGATTAATCTTGACAGCCCTAATATAATATATACAGTACACACAGCACAAGGGCAAAACCAGTGTCAAAAAAGCCCAAAAGGCTTTTTAAGCAGGGGATCAGAGGATAACCACTAGTTTGTCTGAAAAACCCAGTATATTTTCAAACCTGTGGGGTCCTTTAAAAGTCATTGAAAGGCTCTTTGGAAAAAGGAGTGTCACTCAGTCACTGCATCACACTTGCTCCCGGCTACTTGATCTCGGCTGCTGCACCACTTGGCCCTGACTACATGGCTGTTGATGGGTCCTCCGCTCTCGGCTCCCAGCGGCTGCCTCTCCAGGCTTCATCACAGCGGTGTACCTGTCAGCCAGCCCACAACACACTCTTTCTAGGGATATTATGCTCGAGCCCGTCTGCTCCACTCCGCCTCGATCTTATGAACCGTAAGTCTTGCTAGTGCTGTTTTGGTGGAAGTGTTAGCATGCTGAAAGCCATGTGACCACACTAAGCAAGGCCTCGTTACGTCATCTGCGAGTGTTGAGCCAAAATCTTGAAGGGACTGGGTTTATTACTATGTCAATACTTAATATGGATTGGGAGTTTATTGAAAAATACTTAAGTTATCACAGAGGATAATTCCAAGATATAAACCGCAAAAGAAGCACTAACAGAAGGTTGACAACGTGTTTTTCATTATACACCGAGTCGGAGACAAGACAGCTGCAGGCAGCGCTTCCCTCAGCTGCAGTACACATCCACAGCCAGCAGGTGGAGCTCATGCTGACTGTCTCAAATGTCTCAAGACTTCATGTCGATCTCTTGGCAGCTGTGTCAAAATGTTTCATTGTCTCATGAGGCTTCGTTTTCACCATCCCTGACTCTTTCCCATCACTCAGCCACTTTAAAATACCTGGACAAAGAGCTCACACCTGTTTCCAGTGAGTAATTAACAGATACGCTGCATGGGGCCTCCAGAGGGCCTTAAAACCCAACTCAGATAAAATAAAAAATACTTGCAGTCAAAATGGGCTTCGTGCACAACTCCACTACTTTCTGAACTTAAAGGGACACTGTGTAATCGGGAGCAGCTCCCTCGTACTTTTCATGCTGCATTCGCGTGAAACCGGGCAGACCGACGACATCCGCTGCATGTAAAGTTATCACTGGCCTCTATGTGAAGACGTGGTCCGTCAGTTACAGTGACATCAGTCCACGTCTGATTTGTTGTCATGGCGATGTCGTATTCTTTTTCCTGACCCATGTTTTACCGTCTTTCGCTCGGCTTCATTGATTAAAATGACATCTGGTTTGTTACCAACGGCCGTCTGTCCGACTGCACGTGAACGCAGCATCAGTGAGACGCTGGTTTCTCCCCACTGCAGCGCGGTGACTTTTCAAAGGCATTACCTCGAACTGAGCTGAAAACTCCGGTGTGTCCGGTGAGTTTCTGTGTTTTCCTACCGTCACGCTTCTCCCGAACGCAAAAACATGGCGATACGACATGGCAGCCTCCACCGAGCCGACCCGCTCGATGTATAAATGAATGATACGAACGACAAATTTAGAACTTAGAGGAGCACTTCAGTTTGTTGATGGGAGTGATTACTGATTAATGAAAAAACACTTTTGAACCAAATAATCAGTTTTTGTGAATAAAACACAGGAGAACTTACACAATATCCCTTTAAGCCAGCTCCTTTGCCTCCTGTCTTTCATTAATGGACAAACTGACTGCGGTGCAACTTAGAACTGACATCCATGGAGAGACAGCTCCCACCGGGACCGTGTCAGACACGGTGCACTAGTGTACCTGTGAGATAAATCTGATAAATCACATTTGCAGGATCACACGATAATGATCAGGAGGGCTGGATAAATGTTCAGTGTTGTGTGTGCAATAGGCTAAATGTCCGACATAAAGTCACCATGCAACCCCCAACTTAACCAGCAGATGCGTTTCAATCATAATATAGGTTATATTCATTTGTTGTACAACACAACATCTTAACATTCTTAACAATGAACTTACCATGCATAATCTATCCCAGAAATTGATCATTCCATCACTTACTTGCTTTCTTGTAAGTCACATCAGACGTGTCCGGTGCAAGCCGCACCACTGACTATAACAGCAGCTTTTTGCTCTGAGCCGCGCCGCAGCCGGAATGCACCCCACACGGACCCACTGGAAATCCACCTTAAAGACACACAACGTAACTTTTAGACCTTAAAAATCTGTGTTTCTGACTCGTTTTGATGTCACACCAACATTCATTATGCGCATTTTCGAGCCGTCAGTGCCCAGAGCCGTCCCGGGGCTCAGAAACAGCAGTATGTAAGATTCTCATCCGGGACGCGACCGTGACGTTGCAGCCGACTATTGGTTGCAGCACCGCGTCACTCACTAGCAACCGCATGTAAACCAGGGATCAACATCGCGGGTGTTTTGAATGCGCATCATGTCGAATTCGGTAAAGAAACGCAAGGAAACGTTACCGGAGGAAGAGAGGAAAAGAAACAGAGGAAGGGACAGAGCAAGAGTCAAGATAAGACTGTCTTTTACTGGCTGGAGTGAGCTTACAGTACAGGTACGAACAAGATGGATGCTAGTTTAGCCGCCGATAGGGGGCGCGTCACTGAAAAAACTGCTGAAAGTTCCGTTGTGTGTCTTTAAGGAGCTGGCTTAAGTTAGGATATAGTGGAGTTGTGCAGAAAGCCCATTTACCAAAAAAAAGTCCATGCAATAAAACTCCTTTGGCCCCATCTCAAAAGTCCAATAAAATGAATGAAATTTTAGCTTTTGAATGTTGGTCGCTGTCTGCCACAAATCGACCACAAGGAGACATTTCTTCTTTTTGTTTTCCTTTTCTAAGACGTGTCATGTTTTTATGCTCTTTATATCATTTCAACACATTTTAAATATAAATCTTCTGTTTATATTTCAGACCCCTATAATAAATACTGACTCATAATTTTGATATTTCAAATAACTTTAAGTATGTTGAAAATGAAAAAAAAAAGACTTGTATCAGTTTGACAGGTTTTGTTCCGCTGGCACAATACATGATATTTATTTACTGGGTTACAGCACAATGGCATGGCGAGCTCACTAAGCAAGATGCATACAGACAGTTACGGCTCCGTCTTCCATGGCAGCAAACGGTCCGTCTCATCGTCTGAAGCTGCATAGACACAGATGTCAAAGGGGCTTGATCTGACACTGCAGCTCTGACAGGTGAAGCATTTTTCATCGCTGGCAGACGATGCATGAATACTTGCCACATAGTTTGTACAGAAAAGCCCTCTTTATGCTTTGACTGACACCTCAGCCCTACAAAGCAGGACTTTGATCTCAGACTGAAAAAGTCTGCAGATTGAAAATGTTTTGCCGAGACAAATCATGGAAATCATTGTGGCTTTCTATTTTCTGAGAACTTCATTTCAGGCTTCATTTACCGACTTGTAATTAAGACAAACATGCAGATTTAAAAGTTTAAACCAGCTTTTCACCTGAACAATACAGCTGAGAATCAAACTAAGGTTACATCAGCTTCATCTCCTTAAAGGAGTGATGACAAAACAGTTAAAAACTAGTTTATGTTGTTGGCATTACTTTATATGTAAATACTCCAAAGAAAAAAACGGCATTTTTTACAGCGGAGTATTGTTTTGAAACGCCAGACCTCACTTCCTCAGTAATACAGTTGGGTCCGGTGATGATATGGAGCTTTACCCGGAGACCACGTTGACTTCATTTTGATTGGCTACACCTTATTTCGCTATGACCTTATTTGGAGAATCTAGGTCAAGCTGCGGTCGGAGTTTGCTAAAGGCTAACTGCTAGCAACATGGGCACTTCAGACAGTGTGAGCTACGTTTATCAGACAAGACAGCATTTAGAAAATAAATAAACTTACAGGTAATGACAAGGTTGTGGCCCCCTCCCTCAGTGTTGATGCAGAAGTTTTCTTTTAAATCCATTTGTTTGAAAACCCAGACCTGACTGCAGAGAAGTTACTACTAGCTCCACATGCAGCTGAATCAGACAGGGAGGGGAGGGGGAGCGGACGGTGCATCAACCGTTAGGGGAGAGAGAGGGGGTGGCGCTGTTTACTTGATAGTGTGCTCTTATTGGAGCAATTAAATTACGTAGAATGATAGAACTACGTAGAATGATAGCCTGCTGTCTGATTCAACTGTTTCTGAGCAGAGAAACAAAGCTGACAGACCATAAACAGGAACTTTGATTCTCACTCTGGACATTCACATGGCCTCATCAGTGCACAATAGATCATATTATACACCCAAAACCCCAGAAAAGTGAAATTTGATGTCATGGCACCTTTAAAGAAAATGATATTCATCACGTTTTTGCTTGTGTCTGGCTGGCTTAGTTTAAAGAAAAAGAAAAATATTTCTTTTGGTATTTAGTTATAAAGAATCATTTTTAAAAACCAAAAAATCAAAACGGCCCCAGACAAATTCTAGCACCTTGCTCATGAACAGTGGACCAAAATACCTGTCAACAGGTGCAGAAGTCTGATTGGACATTACAGAAAACACTGATTACCTCAAAGTTTTGCTCAACAAAATTTTTGTTCAGGAGCCCTGTCATGCTTGTTTACTCGTTTTATTTTGTTTGTAATATTTCTGTTGAACCACAATTCAAAATCAATGTCAGGTTTTTCTTTTTTTAAAATTCATTATTACTTTCAATTTCAGCTTATTTCACTAACCGCTGTTTCTTTTTCCCTTGTTTATTAATGGGACGGTGTGCAAACTTTCAAGACTGTACATTTCAGCTAGCTGACTTTAGCATAAAATGTGTGACTTTAGATAACTTTTTAAAAATAGAACATATTTGTTGTCAGTACCCACTTTTTCAAAGCATTGGATGGGTCATAACTGTAAAGAAAGTTGTAAAGAAGTTGTTCCAACCAACCACCAAACCAGCTGAATTAATCAGAACAGCTCCTCTGGAGGTACATGAGCTCGTTAGTGAAAACGCCTGTCCTAAATGTACAGGCAGATCCAAAAACATGGCAGGATCTTTACTTTCTGCCACCTGGATTTTCCACCTCTGGTAATAATGGGTTTGTAATTGGGTACACAGAGCAGGTTTTAGACCCTTGCTGTGCAAATTCTCAGCTGTCTCTTAATTAATGTGTCACCATCAGTTCTGGATAATTGACAGACTGCCAGATTTTCCTGTTAGACTCCAGAAGAATGATAGGGCATTGTAATATATTAAGGCTTATATACTCAGTGAAGGCGTTTTACTGCTTTCTAAATGTCACAAGTGTGCATATCTTACCTTGTGATGAACTCACCTCACAGATGTCCTCCAGTAAATCAATTTTCTTGACCCCTAACCTATTATTGCTACTGCCATGACAAACAGTTGGCAGTTCTCTCAGAGGGAAAAGTCATTTCCTCAGGAGGATCTCCACCCTTCTCCTCTGCCACTGCTTTATGAAATGCCACCTTATCCTTCATGCATCATTTCAGCTCATGTCAACCTCTATTTTGTCTTTGTTCGCAGGACTTCTGATGCTGTAAGGTCTTTTATTAGAGGTGTTTAAAAGGTAGGATTGTATGAATGCAACAAGTTTTATTGATATACAAAACATTAATTTAAAAAATGGAGGAATGATATAAAGAAAGAGAAAAGCAAATGCTGCAGCAAGCACCCCAAGTCATACTCAGAAGCAGAAGCAGCATATAGACTAAGGCTACTCAGTTTGGTCCTGCAAAGGCCACAATCCAGCAGGTTTTTCACATATTCCTGCTCCTGCGCTGTAAAAAGAGTGTCTGGGTTGTAGTTGATATAAAGGACTTATTACATTGATAGCTTGACTGTTTTGGTTTGGTGATTAAATCTTATTGTTTTTTAGTTAAATCAACTAAAAAAATCACACTCTTTAGTCCAAAATAAGTTTTAACTTTCGCTCAAAGTAACGTTTTTGTAAGTTGTTTCAGCTTTAGAGCGCATGAACAACAAAGGGGGCGGAGCTATTTTCAAAAGTCAACATATCCGGACTACAAAGGCTCATGGGAAGTACAGATTCAGCAGGTATTTATCCTTTTATGATTTTTATCCTTCAAATTTGAGTTGTGTGCTTTACTGCCTTTATGTTCACATTCAGAGGAAGTTGTTGAGAAATTCTGTTGAGTTTGGACGTTAAAGTTGCACCATGAGTGTGAAGGTCAGAACGAGGAGATGAACTCCCATCCCATTTATAGTCCGTGTACTCTGTGCGGCTTAAAACCAACATAATTTTAATATTGTTTATGTCGCTGCTCAGTCGCACACTCATACATAAAGTGCAATGTAAGCTTGGTACTAAATATAATGTGTTGATTAATATATACATAAAATTTTATTTTGTCCTAAATCAGAAATTTTAACTTGAGAAAAATCAAGAAAATAATGTTACAGAATTACAGTATTTTGTTTAGTTTATTATGTTCATATTTATTATAAGTCAAAAATTAAGTTTTAACAAAGTAAATAAAATGTTTTTGTTATAAATTAAATTTTTAGTTTGTGTCAAAGCAATTTCTTTCTTTGTCTTAATGTAAAATATAGATTTCCAGTAAATCAAAATTTATGGTTTCAACCAAATAATATTAAAAAATTTAAAACAAATTTTTTTAATTTGATCCAAAGTAACCATTTTTTTTTACAGTGTACACACGTAACTCAAATTAAATGATCCGATAGTCAATCAAACTCTGCACAATGGCTCATTAACTTGTGTTGGAGGCGTGAGACATGGAAAACCTGCTGGATTGCAGCCCTCGTAAGACCAAATTTAGAAGCCCTAATATAGACTAATCCAGGCAAACACCAGATTCGACCCACCACCAGTGTTGTGTCTGAACGAGTTCATTGAATAATCATTCATAAGGTCGTTCATATACTGTATTTTGGGTGAACGTGAACCGAACGTATTATGTTTCTGCCTGATGAACGAAAGTGTAAATGAGCTCATTCAGGTGTATGAACGTCGCTCTCATAAATACTTATGGCCGCTCACCAATTCACATTAGATCCATGACGACCGTGAGCGCCGTGTTCCGACAGCATCCTGGTTGTGCTGGGATTTCATACCAACCACCTCAGCGTGTCAACTCAGACTGGTAGCACGTGAGACGCAGTGCGCTCGGTGTGAATTAAAGGGCTGCGGTCAGGCTGGGGTGCACACGGACCCGGTGTGAATTGGCCTTTACTGTTCAACTTTGTTAAAAGGGAGATTTCCCTGAAGCCTTCCAGGCAAAATCAAAAGCCAAAATACACTGTAAAAGGGCCTTAATGTAGGGGGAAACACAAACTCTGGAGGAAACACCACAGAATTGCACCACACCTGTCATCAACTTGTGAAAACTGGAGACAAGCATCAATACCTCTTGATTAACACGGCATCTTCATATCATCACTTAAACTAATTTCTTTAAAAGGTCAGTGATGATCCAGGTAGAAAAAGGTTTTTTACTCATTCATTTGGGCTGAATATTGCACTTGTATGAACTTTTATCAAGTTCTAGAACTTTTCTCTCTTTTTTTCAGTGACAGTGAAAAGATCAATTATATTTAACTGCTTTGCTATTTGAATTTTGCCCTTTGAGGTCAATCCTCACCTCGGGCTGGTTCTTAGCTCAGATTGTTTGATAATTACTCATTAAAGAAAACAAACAAACAAAAAAAAAAAAACAGACCTTTCAAGCAGCAAGTTTTTCCTCTGGTGTTTGAGAATAGACTACAGGGATGAAAGCTGCAGCTGACTACATGTGAACTGAATGAGTGGAAATGATGGAAAAAAAAGGCAGTATTCAGAGGATAATAGCTTGAAGCAACATAGCTACTAGAAAAAGGGGGAAAAAAACAACTTTATTATGTTTTTAGAACTGTGCACTTAGTTTAACAAAATTGAATTATGAACTATGAGCTGTTCATTTTAAAATGTATGAACTGAACTTTCTAGTTCATGAAAAATTTACCTTTCCCAACACTGACCACCACTGCTGAGGTTGCATTTCAGTGGCTTTTGCCACAGAAGAAGTTGGAGGTGAGATGATTATTACTTTTAGGGAACGTGGTTCCTCTGCTGTTTACTGGGAAGCTAACAAGCTAGCCACTCGTCTTTTCTCAGTTATTTTCGTCAACAACCATTTGCGCACGCGTTCTTGTGTTCTGGAAGTGTGGTTTCAGGGGGGTGTACATTTTTTTAAATGTAGCTGTTCAAATCTTTTATCCAAGATCCCCTACCTCGCCTTTAAAGGAGCTGCAAGGTGGACTTCTTGACAGCAGCATTGCTGTTGCTCACCTCAGTTAAAGCATGCAGAGCTACAGGACATTTTGTGTGGTCATTAAATACCAAAAAAAAAAAAAAAAATAGCAGAGCATGAACGTAAATTGAAATCACCATTTTATTAGTCACAAGCGGACTGCCATGCAGTATTGAGCAGAAAATAATTCACAAGTGGCATTATGTTTAATCCACCACAGGAAGATCAAACTTGTACAACTTTGACATAAGAATACACTAAAATACAGCTGAAACAAAAAAAAGCAAGAACAACAATAAACTCAGAATACAGCTTTAAACTTTGCAGGAGAGAAAAGACGGTGTCAACACTGCATGAGCAGCTGTTTCTAGTAATCTTTGTTTATAGAAGAAACAGAAAATCTCTGCACCCGATCACCACACCCATCCCGTTTGGCCCGGTAGAATCAGTCCAGGTACGTCTGCTACTTTGGCCTCCAACTTCATTTAATGTTGAGCAACTTTACGTTATTTTTAAAGCTGCCCAACACTGACATGTAAAACTCATTGCACACACAAACTCAACACAAATTCACAAACTGTGCACACGGTAATGAGCAGAACGTGTGTCTGCCACCTGTTCATTTTCTCACAATTATGCATGACCCGGTTTGTTTTTAACAAGTTGAGTGCATGATTTCACATAATTCAATTCATATGTTTATCACAAAAATGCATAAAACGCTGCACAGGGAGGGAACGAAGTCCGCATATGACACCAAACAAAAGACAAGCTGACACCACATGGAGCTGCGCTGCAGCCGAGACATGGTGGGTGTGCGTGTGTGTGTGTCTGTTCTATAGGCCTGAAGAAAAATACCCAGGAGCCGGAAAACACAACACTCTTTATAAAGGACAGGATGAGCCTGAACACAGATAATCTGCCTCTCGGCATCCATAACGGAACGAGTGTATTCTAGGAACCAAAGATGCATGCGTTGTTCTTTGGGGCCATCTCAATTACAGGACTCCTCTACTCTGCTTGGCTGCCGCCGGTTGCCGCTGAACAAATTTGCCATAAAGTTAACTGTGGCTCAACTTATCATCTACTGCTGCTCAAATGGTTAATTTTGTCCACATGTTTGTGTTTCATTGTTTCTTATTCCACAGAAACCTTGTGTACACAGATGATGTCATGTTCAGATAGATCAGCAGTTTAAAAGCTGCACGGTGACTTTTATTTAGGAAGTGACCGGATGTTTTACACTGAATCCCATGTCTGATTTCCTGTCTGGTCCGATCTGAACTACTGACATTTACGCAGTGTTGGTGCGGACTCTGTCAAAAATAGAGCTGGCGTGTATCTTTAGCGCAGCGGCGCGACATGCCAGAGCGACGACAGACCGCTCCCGTGCTGCGGCATGGTCTATATATTTCAAACCATTGACTTCATGGGGTGCAATTCAGTGCGCATAGCATGGCGCGCCGCTGCGTTCACAGACCTGGTGTAAAGCCGGGGTTAACTTCAGACGCCCTTGTCGCTTTTGGTCTGAACGTACAGTAACAACAAAAACACGGTAAATTTTGGTGAACAGTCATCAGTCTGACACTAAATTGTCCTATTTGTGTTGCTGTCCAGCTTAATGTGACACAACAGATAACATTTGTTAGGCTGGCTGATGCTAGTGGACTAAGAGACGAGGGGCTGCTGTGTTACTGAGAACAGATGACAACTCTGGGAGACAGTGTGAAATGTAACATTATTTGCTCTGATCAGGACAACGTGACCAGAATATTAAAATCATTCAGTCAGTGTGTTGCCGGGTCTAACATGCATGGCAACATTGTGTTTGGAGAAGATTCTTCTACATCTTTCAGACAGTCCAGCCACTCCTGGGGCAGAGGATTATTGAACCAGTGCAGGGATGTCATATTTAAGACGGGGGTGAGTTTGGAAGGGTGAGAAAACAGAGGTGATGAGAGGAGTAGGAGGGTGAGAGCTCATACGCCTGGGAACCAGGGCAGATGTGAGGAAGCTTTCTCTTGCATCTCAAGTTCTTCTTTGAGAAAAAATAATTCCTCTCAGTATTTCTGTAGTACCCTGTATGTATGGCCATGTTTGACAACACTGCTGAAGTTAGACCACTGGAAAGTTTGGACACATTTATTCTGGATGAGTCAGTGTGCCTTTAAAGTGTATGTTTCATGTTCTTTATAATGGCAGAAAATCATTCCCTGAGATGAGGCAGTAATTGGTTTTTTTTTTTTTTTTTTTTTTTTTTTTTTTTTTTTTTCAAAAAAAGAAAAAAGAAAAAAAAAATTTTTTTTTTTAATTTTTTTTAGAGAAATATGAACATAAGAACTACAGATATAATTATATTAATTTTTTTTTTTTTTAAAATTTATATCATCACATCATAGAAGGAAAAAAAAGAAAAAAAAAAAAAGAAAGAGGAGGGGGGGGGGGGAAGAACACACCAATTCATAGCACACAATCAAAACAACAAAAACAAAAAAAAACCAAGGAGAAGGGGGGAAATACATATAAAAAAAAAAAAAAAAAAAAAGGAGAAAGCATAACAAAGGGGAGAGAGCCGGGAAAGAAAAAAAGAGAAAAAATAAAGAAAGCAAAGAAGAACACCCACCACCCAAAACCATACCCCCCAGAGACCCGGGAACCCCAAGACAAGAGCCCCCAGGGAGAAGCCCCCCCCCCAAGCCCCCCACCCCCCCCCCCCCCCCCACCCCCCCCCCCCCCCACCCCCCCCCCCCCCCCCACCCACCCCACCCAAAAACACCCAACGAAACCAAGAACCCAAACCCCCCCCCAAACCCACACCCCCCCCCCCCACCACCCCCCCCCCCCCCCCCCCCCCCCCCCCCCCCCCCCCCCCCCCCCCCCCCCCCCCCCCCCCCCCCCCCCCCCCCCCCCCCCCCCCCCCCCCCCCCCCCCCCCCAACTGTTAGGTCTCTTAAGTTGAAAAGAACCAGGAAGTATTACTTAAAAAGGGAAGGGGAGGGGATGAAACTCTCCTTCACAACCACCACACAGTTTTGGAATCATGTGACCTCTGACGTCAGAGTAGGTGAAGTCAAACTTGGCGGACGGCAACGCCTTGGGGACATAGGACTGTGGAAAACCGTGACAGGATGTCGGGATGGGGGCAAAAACCTCAGCCCTGCCCTGGGACACAGTCCGATGAGCAGCGGCCGACCACGGAGTAACAGCATCTGGCAGGAACTCCCCCGGAACACGCAGAGGCTGGCCGATCACCACTTCAGCAGAGGAGGCTTGCAGATCTTCCTTGGGCGCAGAGCGCAGACCAAGCATAACCCAAGGGAGGCGGTCAGCCCAGTCGCCGTCCCTAAGGCTGGCCTTGAGGGCGGCCTTCATGTCCCAATGAAAACACTCACAAAGTCCGTTCCCCTGTGGATTGTAAGCTGTAGTACGGTGGACCTGCACTCCCAGAGCCCCAGCTACCGCAGTCCAGAGCTCTGAAGTGAACTGCGGGCCCCAATCAGAAGAAAGGTCAGACAGCGTGCCAAAACGGGCTACCCAGGACGCAAGAAATGCCCGGGCAACCTCAGATGTTGCACTTGTAGACAGGGGAATGGCTTCTGGCCACCGGGTGGTCCTGTCCACCATGGTAAGGAGGTAAGGGTAACCACGGGAGGGGGGAAGGGGGCCCACCAAGTCCACATTCACATGGTCAAAATGCCTCTCTGGTACTACAAAAGGCGCCAAAGGGGCCTTGGTGTGGCGCGTAACCTTGGCCCGTTGGCACGCCATGCAGGAGGCAGCCCAAGCCCTGACGTCTCACCGGACGCCAGGCCAGACAAACTTGGCCCCCACCAGCTTGGTCGAGGCTTTAACACCGGGGTGAGAAAGGCTGTGGATGGCGTCAAAAACCTTGCGCCTCCATGCAGCAGGTACCAAGGGGCGAGGCTGACCAGTAGAGATGTCGCAGAGTAGTGTAGCACTGGCAGCATCAAACACCACGTCTTGCAACTGCAGCGCTGTGAGGGCCGTTCGATAAGACTGTGTTTCAGAGTCCTTGACCTGGTCTTCTGCCATTCCCGCATAGTCCAGGCCCAGGTGGACCGATCCCATGACAGCCCAAGAGAGGCAGTCAGCAACCACATTGTCTTTGCCTGCCACATGCTGAATGTCAGTGGTGTAGTCCGACATGGCCGAGAGTTGACGCTGCTTCCGAGCTGACCACGGCTCTGTAGACTTGGCCATGGCGAACATCAGCGGCTTGTGGTCGACAAAAGCTGTGAACCGCCGGCCCTCCAACAGGAACCTGAAGTGACGAGTGGCAAGGAACAGACCAAGGAGCTCCCTGTCGAACGTACTATATTTCCTCTCGTTGTCGCGGAGTTTCCTGCTGAAAAAGGCCAGTGGCTGCCAAGCTCTATCCACCCACTGCTCACACACCACCCCGACGGCGTAATCCGAGGCGTCCGTCGTGAGAGCCACGGGGGCGGTGGAAGAAGGGTGCACCAGCAGAGTAGCGTTGGCCAGTGTATTTTTGGTAGCCTTGAAGGCGTCGGCTACCTCAGGGGACCAACCCACCACATCCTTGGGCCCCTTGCCCCGCAGGGCTTCATACAAGGGCCGCATGATGTGAGCACCACGGGGAAGATGCCGGTTGTAGAAATTGACCATCCCCAAGAACCACGCACCAGGTCCACCTTTGAGAAGATGGTTGAGCCTGCCAGGTGGGCAGAGAAGTCCTGTATGTGCGGCACTGGGTACCGGTCGGGGGCGGTGGCGTTGTTAAGACGACGGAAATCACCACAGGGACGCCAGCCACCGTCAGCCTTGGAAACCATGTGCAGAGGGGAAGCCCATGTGCTTTTTGAGCGGCGCACTATGCCGAGGTGCTTCATAGTGGAAAACTCCTCCTTTGCAATTGCAAGCTTGGCCGAGTCAAGGCGCCGAGCCCGAGCATAGACATGGGGACCCATCGTGGGGATGTAATGCTCCACGCCATGCTTAGCCACTGCTGATGAAAACGTGGGCGTAGTTAGTTCAGGGAATTCGGCAAGGAGACGTTGGTAAGGGTCCCCGGTAGCAAGTGTATTCGACAGGCATACTGCTCCCACCCCTCCAAGCGTGCAGGGGTACGAAGCAAAAGAAAGGGCGTCGACCAAACGGCAGTTCGTGACATCCACAAGCAGTCTGAAGGCACAGAGGAAATCCGCTCCAAGCAGCGGTGTAGACACAGCAGCTATAACAAAGTCCCAGCTGAAACGTCGCCCGCCGAAACAAACCTCCACGCACCTGGAGCTGTAGGTGCGTATGGGTGTACCGTTGGCAGCATCCATGCGGGGTCCCTGTCCCGCAGCCAAGGTGTCCTCTGGGCGCGCTGGCAGGATGCTGCGCTGAGCACCCGAATCAACCAGCAGCCGGCGGCCGGACAAGGTGTCGGTGATAAACAGCAGCTTGGAGTCCTGGCCTGCGCCCGTAGCTGCTACTGGGCGCCGGTCTTGGCGTTTCCCTGGACCCTAAAACTGCATGGCTTGCGACTGTCAAGTTGCCTGAGTTTTGGCAGCATAACCCACGGCCGTGGTTGAACATATCGAGGCCCAGTTCCAGCTGAGAGTGATAACGCAGGATTTCACTAAATACTGCCACGTCGTGGCGGCACTGGATGCCTCGACGACGGTGAGAGCATTGATGTTGCTGGAGGCTCCTCCCGCCGACGGCAAGTACGACGCACTCAAAAAGTCTCAAAAGAGACTCTATGAACTTTCTGAACTCGAGAAAGCGGACCATTTGTTGTCCCTCAACGGCCTCAGAGACAACAAACCGTCCGAGTTAATGGAAAAAATGCTGACTGTGATGGGTGCTGCTGACCCTGCATTCCTTTTCACTCACATTTTTCTGCGGCAACTCCCGGCGCCCGTGCGCACAGCGTTGGCCAGTTCTCCTCTATCTTCCTCCAAAGACTACCGTGCCCTGGCTGCGGAGGCGGACAGGATTTTCCTCGCCAATAGACAGCAGTTTATCCACGCGCTACTCCCCACCCAGTACATCCCAGCCACAGTCCCATCGCCCGAGGACGCACCTGAGACAGCGGCTGCGGTGGCCGCCCGCCGACAGCGAGATGACGGCTTGTGTTATTATCACAGCAGATTTGGAGCGAAGGCGAAACAGTGTCGCAAGCCAACCAATACATTAGAAGAGGATAAAAATAGGTGCTCTTACCAGTGTCTGGCTGTAGGAGCCTCCTGCACGTCTCTGGCAGTAAAATTCCCGTCTGCAGACACCATTTACTGGACATGATGAGACTTTAACACATGGAGCTGCAGTCACTTCTGCCAGATTATTCTTCATTAATCAGAGTTTGCTTCACAGATGTTCACCAATCCATGACATCCAGCTGTGAACGGAGACAGCTGCACCTCGGAACATCACAGGACTTTTCTGGCTGCTGCCAAAGATGCATCCTTCTCTCCATCCTTATCTTTATAAATGGGAACTGTTGAAAAATTGACTAGAACCATGTAAGTTGTCATCTTCTTTTGTTTAAAAGGCTAGTTATTTACCGCAAGTTAGCATGCTAGCGGTTAGCAGTGCTGCCTCTCCACACTTACTCCTGACTCGGTCTTGTACCGTGCTGGTCCTGGTCGTTAAGCAGCTCTTTAACAGTTGTGGGTCCGCTTGGTGCTGGTCCGGGTCGCTCCTTACAGTTCTCAGTCTGTGTCTTGCATGCTGAAGCTGAACCAGTGGACCAGGCTCTGTGAGAAGGTCTTGGAGCTGACTTACAGTTCTAAGTCCGGTTCAAACCTGTTGTCCCCATCTTCGTCTGCATCATCACACTCTTCTGAACTGGCTGATGATCCACCACACAAACCAGTTCCAATCTAGCTGTTAAAGAGCATCTTTTATGTTTTCCACTGTTATTTTTTCTCTTTCTTTTCTTCTTTCTTTTTTTTCCTCTTCTTTTCTTAACTTCTTAACTTAATTTATTGACATAAATGTTAGGATTTCTTTGTATGTGTGCACTACTTGGGTTGTTGCCCACATCTGGTGAAAAATTCATGTCAATAGCTCTACTAGAAATGTATTTTCTGAGAAAAATGTTGACGTGTTCAATACTTCAATTCCTGCTGTACATATGCACAATGCATATACATACATCTACATACATGCAAACCACCTGCATGTACACCTACACGTACACATGCAAAGTGGTTACCTAAATTATAATAATTCCAAATTACTAAACTCTCTTTTCAGTCACTAAAACGTTACCTTTTCTGGTTGGTAAGTCTGTTAAGCTCTAACTTTATAATCTTTCCTCATTTCCTGAGGTTAAAAAGTTAAAACCTTGCTCTGCCTGATCTCAGATGAAAATTAAATCTTAAAATTGTACTGCTCATTGTCTGAGGATGGCAGATGAGACATTCAATATTTCAGGAATTAACCTCACCAGGAGGTCTCCTTAATTGGTCCAGCTGGGGCTGAGGTTAAGAGGGAATATGAAACATGGCTGCGGTTTCTCATGGTGATCACTCTGATCATCTTCCAATCTCCATCCTTCACAGCCAGCTGCTGATGCTTCAGTGATTAAGCTTAGCCTACAATTCTAAAAAGTTTCATCTATAAAGTTGTTTCAGAAAACCTAAAGTCTGCTGAGGGAAACCTGATGAAACTCCTTCAATTAATTGAGTTCAGGTTGTTTGATTTGGTCACGTTCCTATTTGCATGAAAGGAACAACTAAATTTCCTGAAACCCATTAAGTAAGATTTAATCTTCTGCTCTGACAAAGATTGTGGAGAATTTTGCTGCTGCTTATTGAGATTAAAATCTTGCAATTTTGTGAAGTAGCCAGCTTTATAATCTAAAAGTAATAAGTAATATAACAGAGATACTTGAAATGATTGCATGAAATATTAGTTTTTAGTGTCTCGTTCCCATACTGTTGTTTCAATGATGGATGCATGGATGGATAGATGCACTGATGGATAGATGGATGAGGAAGGATGGCTGGATGAGAAAAGTGTAGGAAGAATGAAAGGATGATTGAGCAAGGTGAATGATTGGTGCATGAATGGATGAGGAAGGGACGGATAAGGGTGAGAAAAGGGGAATAGAAGGATGAAGCATGTGTAGGATGAATGGATGAAAGAGGGAGGATAATATATGGATGAGGACAAGGATCTGGAATGTGGGATCAAGAGAATTTAAAGGGACTAGAGGCAGGAATTGTGAAAGAATAAACAAGCATGTTCAGTTTTTTAATGCTAATAAAAGAACGAGCCCACCCACTCGTTCTCTCCGTTGCCTTGAACAGGCTGTGTGCTGCATAATGCGCTGCGATTTGATGGCCGAATTTCCCACGCCGTCCTGTGGCGTCGATCGACACTGCATCCGCGTCCCCAACAGTTTTGATGCAGGAAGAAGATGGTTGCGGTAAATTCAAACACTGTAAGCGATAGTTATGGATTCTTCTGCCATCAGCAAACGATCCAGATCAACTGGAAGACCGATTAAAAAGTGTAACTACGAATAAAACAACTTTATCAGCATAATAGACAACGTTATAGCTTCCCATGACAGCTTGGCTGGCTGCAGTTACCCGCAGCACCAGTCGCGACCCTCGTGAGTCTCGTTTCTTAATCCTTCCCCTTAACAAATTAATTGGGGGGTATTTGAAGGACCACTAGCCCGTGAGAGGCTTGGTTGAGTAATGTTTCCATTGCTTTCAAACAGCAAATGAAATGAAGTGTTTGCATGAACCGGCAGAAAGATCCTTATAATGGTGGCTGGAGGTGGAAAGACAGGACCTTAGATACAAAACTTAAATTTTATCCAAAGTTAGGACAGCTGGTGTTTAATTTCGTTATTTTTCTGTTTCCTCCAGTTTCCCTTACTGTTTGGTGTGATTATAGGAAGCAATTCCTGGCTTTATGAACACAGACTATAAAGGACCAAGAAAAGACTGCGGTCAGGTTTTTAGAATAGATTATGTGATGTCTATTTCAAAATAACCAAGAAATTCTGACAAAAACTAATTGTCCCTCATGTTGTTACATTTCAGCGTTTTCTTTTGTTTTATAAATGCTCATGCACCCCGCTGTGGTGCTTTTGATATTTTATCTAAAACACTTTGAATTGTCCTGTACATGAAATGTGCCACAAATACACCTGTCTTGGCTATGATTTGGATACAAATCTGAAATCCTTTCTTTTTAAATACTCCCCCATCTCCTTGATAGCCTATTTGATATTTTTCTACAAGAGTTTCTGTGAAGAAATTGTGCAAAGTTTGACTACACGAGTAGTTGTTTTGTCAACTAGCTACTAGAGCAGCCCTGTTAGAGGTGAGTGCGTTAGATAATTAGTAGTATTCCTTCTGCAGCCTATTAAAGTAGTGCATACAGTATAAATAGGGTTAAATACGAAATCCTTACAAGCTCCAGTCACACATCAAATGATGGAACAGAAACTTTTTTTTTAAAAACACAGAAACAACATTTTTTAATTCATATGAACAGAGTTACATCTTCCTTATTGATCCATATAAATCTTAGGATTTGATCTGTTTTAATCTCTGCAGTAAAGCAGATGGTTTACACACTTCATGCCATAATCTTAAGCCTGTTTGGGTTTCACACATCAGTCAAGCGTGAAGACTTTATTACAAATATATGAATTTTCTGTTTTTCCACTCGGATTTTTTACATTCATTTAAAAAAAACATGTAAAAGTAGGTTGATGGTAAATCCCCCACTTTCCAAAGCAGATTCTTGACATATAAGAACGATAAGTAAAGAGCGTGATTGCAGAATTATTAGATGAATCACAGGAGCAATGCAACAATGATACATTAGAACAGATTGTAAAGAACATGTGGAAGATTTTATGCTTTAGGTACAGTAACAGAGTCACATTGGGACATATTGACTGACTTGTAAGCTGACACATGAATATCAGACAGAGCTGTGGATGCTTGATGCTGCCGTAGGGTCGTGTCTCAGTCTGCTGCCGCTGTTTGATGGATGTTTTCACAAACTCATCCCTGAGGTGAGCTCACACACAAAATAACCCTGGATCCTCCTCTGCCAAAGTTTTACACCACCTTCTTCACAATACGACAGCATCACGAAACCATTGCAGGAAATGTAATAAAACAACGGCAGCACAGATAAACGGACGTTTTTTTCTCCTCTGTGGACGGATCAATGTTCCTGTCATTTCTTCTGCTTGTTTTCCAGAGAACAGCTCATAAAGCAGAATTGTGAACAAACAATTCGCAGCTTTTTCTTGTAACCAACATTTTATGGTGTGCTTGAATTTCATTGTTCTGTCAGGTTTCTATCCATTTATCTATAACAGGAAGCTACATGAGAGAAATTCCCTGTGTGCTTTTGTCTGCATATTGGAAAAGACATTATTTTAACAATAGTAAATGATTTTATTGTTGCCTCATTG
>JALJCO010007123.1:0-61656 GCA_023101725.1 Atherinomorus stipes
TGGCTACTGGCACAGAAGACCGTAATGTACGGTACAATGTTGATATTTCAGCAGTTTATTGATCAATAAACCCAACCACCATGCAGAATGAGGTCCTACATCCTTAAATGTCACAGTAAGTGTGCAATGTGTTTATATGAAGCTTTGCGCATACATGTTGCAGCAATACCTGGCGCATCTGCCGACATCACCCCATAAAGTCATCACCCGAAATCTCCTGGCATTCCCTATAGTGTACATCAGGGGTGGGGAACCTTGGCCCTCATCCTGCAGGTCTTCCACTGGTCCTTGCTCCTACATACCTGATTCAAATCAATGAGTCTCTTTGCAGAATTTGATTGGCTGTTAGATCCATTTGATTTGAATCAGGTGTGCTGGAGTGGGGAGAAATGGAAAGCCTGAAGGGAAACCCGCCCTTGAGGACCAGGGTTCCCTACCGCTGGCGTACATGATATAGTGGACTACATCATATAGGGAATATGGAGTAAGTGGACGAGTGGATGATTTCAAACACAGCTAAGGTCACCCTGTGCCAACACACCTGACCCAAATTAATGAGTCATAGTGCAGAACTTCATAGGGTGTCAGACCTATTTAATTTAAATCAGGTGTCATGAGCGTGTTGAAAATCCTTTGGACACTGGCCCAAGAGGTCTGGATTTGGTTATCCCTCTAGTGGTCTGACAGGAAAGGGGGATCGGAGAGAGTGGAAGAAGACATGCAGCAGAGTCCAAGGCTGGGAATCAAACCTGAGGACAGCCTCCGTACATGGGGGAGCTGCTCAACCAGTTAAGCTAAAGACCGCCCCAACTGGAAATGGATTTACTAGATGAAACATGTCACATGAACATGATGAGAGGGGCCTATCATGTCTGAAACCAGGTGCCAAGGTAGAGAGGTTTGAAACCTTCACGGTGAGGACAGCGTAGATGCAAAACTGGAGGATGTGATGTCAATGTGATGAACATGTTCCAAACAAGAACAATAACAGTGTCAGTGGCCTTAGATGCTGAATCAAATAAGCAGCTCACCACAAGGCTGACTCTGCAGTAGCCTGCTTAAGGAGATAAGATATTTGATTCAGTTGTGTTGAAGAAGGTAGGATAGTAGCTCTCAAGGACTGGACTTGGCCACCCCTGTACAGGGCTGTCTCAGAAAATAAGAATTCATGATATTCTAATATTTTGAGATAGGACACAGGACTGTCTCACATGAAAATGTCATACATTCTGGATTCATTACAAATCAACTGAAATATTTCAAGCCTTGTATTGTTTTAATATTGCTGATTATGGCATACGGCTTAAAGGTGCCATGACATCAAATGTCACTTTTCTGGTGTTTTGGGTGTATAATATGATCTGTTGTGCACTGATAAGGCCATGTGAATGTCAGAGTGAGAATCAAAGTTCCCGTTTATGGTCTGTCAGCTTTGTCTCTCTGCTCAGAAACAGTTGAATCAGACAGCAGGTTATCATTCTACGTAGTTCTATCATTCTACGTAATTTAATTGCTCCAATAAGAGCACACTATCAAGTAAACAGCGCCCCCCCTCTCTCCTAATGGTCTATGCACGGTCCGCTCCCCCTTCCCTCCCTGTCTGATTCAGCTGCATGTATGGAGCTAGTAGTAACTTCTGTGCAGTCAGGTCTGGGTTTTCAATTAAATGGATTTAAAAGAAAACTTCTGCAGCAACACTGAGGGAGGCGGCCACAACCTTGTCATTACCTGTAAGTTTATTTATTTTCTAAATGCTGTCTTGTCTGATAAACGTAGCTCACTATCTGAACTGCCCATGTTGCTAGCAGTTAGCCTTTTGCAAACTCCGACCGCAGCTTGACCTAGATTCTCCAAATAAGGTCATCGCCAAATAAGGTGTAGCCAATCAAAATGAAGGCAACGTGGTCTCCGGGTAAAGCTCCATATCATCACCGGACCCAACTGTATTACTGAGGAAGTGAGGTCTGGCGTTTCAAAACAATACTCCGCTGTAAAAAATGCCGTTTTTTTCTTTGGAGTATTTACATATACAGTAATGCCAACAGCATAAACTAGTTTTTACTATGTCATCACTCCTTTAAGAAAACTCAAATATCCTATCTCAAAATATTAGAATATCGTGAATTCTAATTTTCTTAGACAGTCCTGTAGAGTCACTGTGGATCATTTTGAGATAGATCTGCTTTAAGCAGTGCACAACCAAAGTCAATCTAGTGTTTGTAGTTGCAGCTAAGCAAACAAAAAAGTTTGAATTAAATAAGTTGGACAGCTGCTTTACAAGAAAATATAGTTCACTGAGTGTGAAAACCAGACTGAGGCTGTTTTGTAAATACAAAAGTGTTTAATGGAGAAAAATAGTATGCATGTGCAGATGATGATCAATAAACCTGCAGGGACTGAAAGCTGAGGAAGACAGAAGATAATCCCAAATAGATCTCCTTTGGGAAAAGGGATCAGGATGCAGTATAGTGTCAAATGTTTAGGATCAATTTGTTGTGTCTTCTGCCAAAACACCTACTGGTTATTTCACATCTCTTGCTCTTTTTAAATTATGAACACCACAGCCTCAAGAAGCCATTGATTGCAAACCCTCAAAGCCAATATTTAGCTCAAAAAAAGCTTTTGATAAACCTATGCTCTGGGATCCAGTTTATCTCTCCCTGCTGTGCTGAGTCAAGTTAAATTAATGAGCTTTATCTGTCGCCTACAGGAGGACTGAAATAGAAAAAGGCTTGATAAGATGTTTAAGCTGATCTGTTATCATGCTAAAGCAGCAGCAGTGTTTGGAAAAACACTGAGCAAAACAAACTGAGGAAACTTTTTGGCAATAAAAAAAACAGGATTAATGCTGAAGGAATGTAACAGAGGCCTGTCACAGAGCGTCAGCAAGAGGTGTAATCAGGGGCCACAAAGTGCCTCCATGTTAGATGACTGACAGTAAAATTTGTGCTGTCTGACTGTAACATCAGGATTTTCTAAACATGAAGAGGATTCAAGTCCCTGAGCCTGTCTCAAACCACACACTTGCCCGAGTGCACTGGAATTCAGTGCGTAGTGCGCACTGTGTACTTCGTCTGTAGTGCACACCATTGTCCTAAATGCTGACCCAAACAGAGCACTGCACTTACAGGAAGTGACGGAGTAGCATTGCCAGCTAATATGAGCTAACTCTACTGAGCCGGTATAACCGCGGCCCTTAAACACATGACCAGATCATAACTGTCATCAGGGAGTGACCAGCTTGGTAGCATGACACAATGTACATGGAGTGCAGAATTATTAGGCAAATGAGTATTTTGACCACTTCATCCTCTTTATGCATGTTGTCTTACTCCAAGCTGTATCGGCCCAAAGCCTACTACCAATTAAGCATATCAGGTGATGTGCATCTCTGTAATGAGAAGGGGTGTGGTCTAATGACATCAACACCCTATATCAGGTTTTTTAGGCAAACATAATTATTAGGCAACTTCCTTTCCTTTGGCAAAATGGGTCAGAAGAGGGACTTGACAGGCTCCGAAAAGTAAAAAATAGTGACATATCTTGCAGAGGGATGCAGCACTCTTAAAATTCCCAAGCTTCTGAGGCATGATCATCACTCAATCAAGTCTTTCATTCAAAATAGTCAACAGGGTGCAGCTGCCAAGATGCCACTTGCCAGCAGTTTGCCATATTTCAGCGCTGCAACATCACTGGAGTGCCCAAAAGCACAAGGTGTGCAATATTCAGAGACATGGCCAAGGTAAGAAAGGCTGAAAAACCACCACCACTGAACAAGACACACAAGCTGAAACGTCAAGACTGGGCCAAGAAATATCTCAAGACTGATTTTTCTAAGGTTTTATGGACTGATGAAATGAGAGTGGGTCTTGATGGGCCAGATGGATGGGCCCGTGGCTGGATCGGTAAAGGTCAGAGAGCTCCAGTCCAACTCAGACGCCGGCAAGGTGGAGGTGGGGTACTGGTATGGGCTGGTATCATCAAAGGAAGATGAGTTTGTGGGGCCTTTTCGGGTTGAGGATGGAGTCCAGCTCAACTCCCAGTCCTACTGCCAGTTTCTGGAAGACACCTTCCTCAAGCTGTGGTACAGGAAGAAGTCCGCATCCTTCAAGAAAAACATGATTTTCATGCAGGACAATGCTCCATCACACGCTTCCAAGTGCTCCACAGCATAGTTGGCAGGAAGGCTCTGAAAGAAGAAAAACTAATGACTTGGCCTCCTTGTTCACCTGATCTGAACCCCATAGAGAACCTGTGGTCCCTCATCAAATGTGAGATTTACAAGGAGGGAAAACAGTCCCACCTCTCTGAACAGTGTCTGGGAGGCTGTGGTTGCTGCTGCATGCAATGTTGATGGTGACAGATCAAAACACTGACAGGATCCATGGATGGCGGCTTTTTGAGTGTCCTTGCAAAGAAAGGTGGCTATAGTGGTCACTGATTTGCTTTTTGTTTTTGAATGTCAGAAATGTATATTTGTGAATGTTGCGCTGTTATATTGGTTTCCCTGGTGAATGGGTATATATTTGTTTTTGTTAAGTTGCCTAATAATTATGTTTGCCTAATAAACCTGATACAGGATGTTGATGTCATTAGACCACAGCCCTTCTTATTACAGAGATACATCACCTGATGTGCTTAATTGGTAGTAGGCTTTCGGCCTATACAGCTTGGAGTAAGACAACATGCATGAAGAGGATGATGTGGTCAAAATACTCATTTGCCTAATTATTCTGCACTCCCTGTACATTAGTAATTATGTCCAAATCATTTCATGAGCGTTAATTAAATCAAGTACAATACTGCCTCCAATGCAGCAGGGGTCGCCACGGCTTCATTCACTGCCATTGTTCAGCTCTGAAAGCAGTTCAAAAGTCCCGCCTCTTCCTCCACGTCAGCAAGATGGCATCAGTTTAGTGCGAGTTGTGTGCTTCGTTTTGCACTTCATTTTTGGCCGTTATTAGGGCAACATCCTGGTACTCTCAGTGTACTGAATTGTCGCTTAAATGACACCATGTGTGCACTACACACCCAAAAACAGTGTTTGAAGTGCTCAAGTGCGCGGTTTGGGACAGACCCCCTGTTTTCCCCATTTCACTGTCTGCATCTGCATGCACACTGCACATCAGTCTTGACCTTGTTTGGGCATGTACCTGCAAAGTAGAGCCAGCTTGCTGTTTTGTGTCCAAGAGGAAATAAATGAACATTTTGTGGTCAATATGTTCGTTGTTGTGGTTCGTTCAGCTTTGCAAACCTGAATTGTGTTCTTTTTACAGAGAAGAGTCCAAGGTGTAGCTCTCGGCTTTTTTGCCATTTGTTCTGAGAATGGGACAGTCTGACCTTGAAAGGAACTTACAGATCCATCCCCTCCTTCGAAGACTGGCACATCTGGAAGGTTATCTTCACTGTAGAATAATGGACTCAAAATAAATTTGAAATTTCCCATTAATGCAGGAATTCCCTACTGAAAAAAAAGCAGCTAAGACCAGCTGGTCTTAGCTGTTCTGTTCAACAGGGTTATCAACTCCGGACCTCCTGGGCCACCGTCCTGCAGGTTTTAAATGTTTCCCTGCTGCAACACCTGAATCAAATTAATGTGTCATTAAGTGGCTGATGCAGAACTTAACAACAAGCTGTTCAAGAACCATTTAATTTTTCATTTCAATTGCTCTCGTAATTTCTAAGGAAGGACGTACCTACGTTTTTCACACAGTGGTTCTCTGTTTAGACTGATTTTGTCTTTGTTAAATAACGAATGCCATGATAATAATGAAATGGCATGTGATGCTTATTATCCAAGAATTTTTTTGAAAAACCATCCTGATTTGAAAAGCTGTATAATTGAAAAAGGGTGGTTTCTTTTTATTTACAAACACATTCATAGTGTGACCATCATTGAGCCTGGTGACCTTTTATTAAATCAGATTACAAAGATATGTAATGCTTCAAAATAAGAAGCATAAAATCAGTCAGACAAAGAACGAACAAGTGAAAGAAAAAAAACAAAGCAATTATTGACACATAGCAACTGATAGTGAGCCAATACATGTGGCTTTCAGCCTGTCTCTGTTCCAGTCATGTACTTATTCAATCCTGCCACATTTCACTGTTGGGCAAACAAAAGACAAAGTTTTGCCCTCTGTTAGGCTGTCTTCTGTTGTAGGGCAGCATTACAGAACCAATAACACAAACAAGAGTGCTTCTATTTGAGGTAACTGTGCAGAATTGTGACCTTGGCTTAAAGCAGTGTTTCTCAATCCTGGTCCTCAAGGACCCATGCACTGCAGGTTGTCAAGATGTTCATACTTTAACACACCTGACTCAGATGAATGGCTCATTAGCAGGCTTGCAAAGAACTTGATGAGCAGTTCAGTTGGTCGGATTCAGGTGCGGCGGAGTCGGAAACCTGGGCCGAATCTCAATTTTTATACTTGTGCGTACTTGTGTGCTCGTGGACTCATTAAAATGTTATCATCCACAGTCCAACTCATGTTCCATTTCTAAGTTTGCTTCTCGGCAAGTACGCTGAAAATCCCCAGATGAGAACTTTGAGCCAATTCCAATTCCTATCTTGACCTTCAATCTTAACCCTCAAGCTCAACCCTCACTCTTAATAGCTCTCAAAACCAAGTGTTAATGTCTATTTTGTGACTTAGAAATGGGACACCTCTTAAATGCAGATATGTCTTCAAACTGTGAGGGGCAGCATTACGCCAAAGCGGCTTTCAGTCTGTCAATTCAGAAGAAGAAGAAGAAGCATTTACTTTACTTACATTCATTTGCACTGTTAACCCTGACTGTTTAATCATAAGCCACAAACGCAGCTATCATTGATGGGTCCATCAGGTCCTTGTCTTTGAAATTGTTGTGGACTGTCAATTATTCCTTCTGTTAGAGTTATCAAACAAGTAGTCTGTATAAATAACACCACTGTGGACATATTGAGCTGTCACAGCATACCACAGCTTATTGCAAGGTAAGCACCAGCTATAATGGAAGTTATGTAGGTACCTTGGGGGAGTGGGTAGCCTAGTGGTAGTGTCGTGGGCCTTGACGCGGAGGACCCGGGTTTGAGTCCCTGACAAGACATTTAGGTGAACCACTGTGGACCCCTGAGCAATGTCCCCATCCCCCACCAACTGCTCCCCAGGCTGCCCTAAGTAGCAACCCACTGCTCTCTGGTACCACTGTACAGAGATGGGTAAAATGCAGAGCCCTAATTTCCAGTAACAGTATAACAAAAAAAAACCCAAAACCTGTGGTTCTGTTTCATTCCTGGATGACTGCCAGTCATACCGGTCACTCCGAATTTCCTCCCCGTCTCCAGGCGAGAAGATCATACTTACATGTGTAGGCTATCATGCCCTATTTGGAGACTAGGGCACAGCTGGTCTACACGTCACCCGATTGACTTTGTTGTCATTAGGACTCGACTTGCGAGGAGCACGAGGGAGACTTTGTTTACTGCCACTAGCAGTCAGGAAGAAATCAAACAGAACTATCGTTAGATAACTCTGTGGATACGGGAGTTGACATCAGCCCGACAAGCATGTTATACAGGCTGTTTTCTTGATAAAACAAATACATGACCACAGAGAAAAATGACCATTTTGTAACATTAACTTAAACGATAGCAACATGGCTTGACCGCACTGGCCACTATTGACAAAAGATTGTAAAATAAAAATAAATGTTATGCAACACTGAGGTAACTAATCCATAACATGGGCCTAAACTAAGATGATACAATGGTTTTCACAATATTTATATCTCCATTAACAAAGAAAATACTTTGTTACATTTGTAGCTCATCCTTCTTTGCCATTTGCATTCTGGGTAGCCCTTACTCACAAGGGTGGTGTCGGAGAATCTCAGTATTGAGGACGATTCAGCCCTCAATACTGAGAATTGTGACAGCACTTGCACCTTGCGGGACTGCGCATTTTTGAGATTGAGGGTTAAGACAGGAATTGGAATTCACCCTACCTCTGCCCATTTTACTGAGCATGCATCAGAGGTGAGTCGCGTGTACTTGGCCAGAGATAAGTCCCAGAGTGCACCTGCACACACATAGCATTTGGGAGCCTCCTCCTCCCTCCTCTGCCTCCAACAGCCAAACCCAAGTGATCATTTCTATTCTTTACTGTTGTTCTTGGCCTTTTATCTGCGGCTCTCTTTCTCTCCCTTTCCTCTCATATCTGTTTTTAAATTACATAATTATGACCTGATAGCCCGTTAATGTGCTTAAGTACTGGAAAAAAAATGTATTTACATGTTGGAAACAAAAACATCAAACATCAACGTCAGTATAATTGTTTTGCAGCAGTTATTTTCATTGTTTTTATTTGTATTAGTATAACTATTCATTGTAGTGGAGATGTATTAAAGGAGAACTCAGTAACTTTTTTACCTCAATAAATGCTTTTTGGAATCCCTGTGGGGCTAAACAGAGTGTTTACGGAGCGATTTGATGTTTTTCCCCCTTCCGCCGGTGTCTCTGGCCTGCGAGCACAACTTGCAAGTTGGCCTGAGCCGACCCGACACAGAACTTGCGACAACAGAAACCGCTGTATGGCAGTCAGGTCTCCTATCTACCGAGCCGCTTCCAGCGCTGATTTGAACCAGACTACAAGCGCTGATTTGAAGAAAACATTTCTTTAGCTTCCCACTACCTAAACACCGGCTCCTGGCTCTCATAACCAAGTCTTTGCTGGACCAGAGTGAAGAACCGATTCACGTAGCTTGCGCTGCCTGGGCACCGGGTGAAGCAGTCTCAATAATCACTTGTCATATCCGCATAAAGTAAATAAAAGTTTGTGTTCTTAACTGCTGCCCGCCAACACCAGAGAAAAATATAATCCACGGCATATTTACCCAATGTCCCTCTGCAGGAGAGACAGGACTTTGCTTTGAGCAGAGGGAGACGAGGTGCTGCTACTAACGTAGCAATGTAGCATCAACAAGCTAGAAAAAGCTTAGAAATATATCCAGGGATCAAAATAGAGAAAAGACGGGTAGAGAAGCCGTCTGTGTGCTGTGGGGGTGTTGAACTTTCTGACAGTGAAAGGACGCCACTAGGGGGAGCCCGAGTTGAAGTTACTGAGTTCTGCTTTAACAGTTGTGGAAGAATATAATATTTTTATGTTGACGGGTGGCTCTTGCTCTGCAATGCTGCGCACCACGGGTGGTAAGGTCACAAGTTTGCGTTGTCCATACTCATCAAGTACGCAGGGTCCGTACTTGTAAATTCGCAAGTGCGGACTTCAAGTACGTACCCACAAGTCCATACCCACAAGTTCAGGTGTACGGAGTACGCAAACTAGGAATTGAGATTCGGAGGTGGAAAGTGTATAAAAAAGAACCCCCAGAGTTATTGCTCACACAAAATGCCCCCTATCTACTGCAAAATGAAACACAGAATTCAAAATATTGTAAAACATCTCAAAAACAAGCATTTGTCTCACCTCAAAAAACACATTTCCCATTTTTTAACACTTATTTACACACTGTTGCTCCAAATCTCTTGTGTTTTTATAGATTTGCTCCATTATATATGATCGCTGAATAAGAGCAAAAATAGCATGCAAACAGAAGTCGACACAAGCAATAAGGGAACCAAAAATATTTCCTTTCCTGAATAAATCTGTTGCTGCTGTGGATACAGTATTGTATAGTACTGCAATAGAAAAAGCAAAGCAAAGTACACTCATCACACATGGAATAGGCAAAAGCAAAGCTCTCTCTGCATTTATTGTTATCCATTGTTCAAGACAGATAGTTTGACCTATGACTTATTTATAGGCCTATGTCAAGGAGTAATTGGTTGGTGTTCAGTAAAGCAGTCATTGTTTACATCTGTGAGGACAGAGTCTAAGGCACTAATGAATAAGCGTGGCATTTTAAATGGTTGTGTTTAAAATGGGAAATCAAGTTACTTCCTTGTAGATTTTAGTGTGTTAGAACATTGTGTCCAGTTATCTGCAAAAAGTGAATAGCTCCATTGAAAACTGTGTCAAGGCTGAGGCTACGTTCACACAGTGACGATCAGAAGAGAGGACGCAAAAGTTGCAAAAACATTGCCGTTTCTTTTACAAATGATATTCTTTTATAGGGCATGTGGGAGGTCAAGACCACCAGTGAACCCTGTTTCCATCACTGGTGTGAATGTGGATACTGTGGAGGACTATAAATACCTTGGAGTGTGGTCATTGACAACAAACTAAACTTCAAACACAGTAATGCCATTTATAGAAGGGCAGCTGAGGTCCTTCACCATTTACTGGACGATGCTCAGGATGTTTAATGAGTCTGTAGTGGTCATGGCCATGAAAAAGCTTGTGCAAAACTTGATAAACTGTTGGGCAACCATTTTATTTGAATCAGGTGTGTTGCAGCAGGGAAACATCTAAAACCTGAAAGATGCTGACCTATGTGGAGGCACATCAGACAGACAGCTGGTCATCACCATAAAGTGGAGTTGGGCTGACTCTCCCTTACATGGTCAGCCAAATGCTCCAGAACACACTGGACCAACTCCAGACTTGGGGTGTACCTTCTGCTTTTGCACAATATATGTCACTGTAACAGCAGGTGGTGCTTATCTCCTCCACCATGCTGATCAGCTGCTCCTCCATATCTTTATCCCACACGATCAAAGAAGACTGATCCAAAACGATGCCGAACGATGTGAGAGTGTGCATTATGTCCGTGTGCTCGCTTTTTATCTGGTTTGTTTACCATCTTCACTTCTGGTCTTCTCATTCGCTGATTTGCTTGCAAGTGTGGCAGGTGTGCAAGGAGGACCCAGCCGGGATTCGAGACTCCCATGTGAGTCACACATGCTTAACAGTCAGTCAACAGATAACTCAAAAATACTGCAGGGATAAGTGTGTAACCCATCTAGTTGGGTTATATAATGGAACTGAGTCCCGGGTTTCACCCTGTGCCTGATTCTACAGGCACAGTGCAGTGTGCAGAGTCTCTAATAAGCTGAGATAAATAGGCTACTTGTGGTCAATGGCTTGCATTTTGTGGGAGCTTTATTATGACCATGTAGCTCCTGAGTAGCAGTGAAGTAAAACCAGCACTAGTTAAATTTACAGCAGGTATTTAGATGTTTGTGCTAGTCTACACCCTGCCTGTAGGCACCTGGAAGCGCCAACCTGCCAGTAAGTCAGCCTTATGTTGGCATGACATCAGCTGATCTGCTTAATTTAGCAGCCGACACTCACAATTTACTTTTACAATCTTTCACAAATCCACTGCAGATTCCAGTCGCTTTGGCACCACTCTCTCATTCAACGCTCTGTTCTCTCTTTTAGGGATTGCGCTTCCAGTTTACAAAAGGGGTGTATCTGGCATGACGGCCAATCACATATCATCAATCACTCCACTCATTTCATTCAGCTGTAGGCAATTATCCAAAAGGTAAGTAATCAGGTAACCCGATCATGTCACTTCACCAAGGAAAACACCTACAAGTAACAGATAAGTGTAAATACAAAATGTAAAGACAAACAATTCCTCTTCATACAGGTAGGTATACCTAGTAATGCATCAGTGTCAGTGTAAACAGTGTCAGTGTATATGGGTGTGTGTGTCTAAGTGCAGTAGTGGGCTGGAAGACTACTAATGATGGCTACACCATCACAGGTTAAAATGCAGAACCCATTCTGTTGGGTCAAATTAACTACTGCTGGGTTGGTGCTACGTTGACCCAGCGGTTGGGTAATAAAATATCTCAAGTTGGGTCATTTTTAACACAGCAGTTTTTAGTGTGTGTGGCCAAATAGCCAGGGCGCATGAGCAATCAAAGGCATAGTGGCAGGACCCCACATTGTCACACAAGGGCAATCTCTCCTTCAATCTGATTGGTCAGCCCTCCGCCAACTGAACAATGGCCAATTAAACATGTATAAATGGCTGAAAAGAACGCTGGCGACAGCTGCCGATGGTTGACAAGGAACACACCAAACTGACATCAAAAGACTCCATGATGACGCTCGATGGCTGGAAATGTGCCTGGTGTGTCTCAGCCTAAGTTCAGAGTTGGTCTTTGGGTCTGACGATAGTACTGCACACCAAAGTGATGTGAGGGTGAAGATTGAGTCACATGGTTATCCCAACTTGTTTCTGTGCTTTCACTTGCCTTTTCATTTACTACAGTGTTTCTCAATCCTGATCCTCCAGTACCACTGCCCTGCATGTGTTCGAGGTGTTCATACACTAACGCACCTGACTCAAATGAATGGCTCATCAGCAGGCTTGAAAAAAACATGATGAGTGGTTTACTTAATTTGCATCAGGTGTGCTGGATTTGGTAAGAACCAAAAACATGCAGGGCTTGGTACTTGAGAACCAGGATTGAGAAACACTTACTACAAACAAGTTTGGTATTTATAAAGAGATTGTTTAGATCGGGGGTGCCCAAATTCAGTCTTTGAGAGCTACCATCCTGCACATTTTGGTTGCATCTGTTTTCCAACCAAAGACTGTAAATAAAATGGACGTAGTATCCGGTTACATCTGAATAGAGGATGTGCCCCACCATCACCATCTTGCCGTGTCGCGTGTGTCATCACTCCCAGAAAATACTAAAATGGGCAAGCTCGGCCGCAGGACAAATGATTGACAGCCAACGTACTCTGGGCTAAATGCAAATTGAGCGAACTTGAAACTAACAGGAGTTAACAAAGATTAACCTCCCAAGCGGCGGGAAAAAGGTAAGACATGCAATTGGACTTATTTGCTGACTAAAAACACCATTTTGCTACTCTGCTGCAGACTGAGACCTTAACGAGAGCAAACAAGGTGTTAATTGTCCGAGACCGGCCGGCAGGCAGACATCTGGTCTGCCACATGTCAATCAAAAGGATACGCCCCTAATTATGTGTAATTTCAAGATCAATAACATCTACATGTAAACAGATATGTTATAAAAGAATTCACCCCCCTCACAGTTGACATGAAGGTAAACTTGACCTATTAAACCTAAAATGATTTTTTGAACTAGACTGTAAACATGTTTATTTCTGGTGTAAAGTTGGCCTTTTTAACATGGGAGTCTATGGGGATTTGCTCTGTTTTGGAACCAGCCCCTCACGGATCAAGGAAGAACTATAATTAATAAACTTCACTTCCTGGTTTCACACTCTTCCAGCGTAGTTTGCCCCTTATTTCCAACACACCTGAATCAAATGATTGGATCGTTATCAGCACTCTGCAGAGCTGAATGATGTATTTGAGAGAATTAGCCATTTGACTCAAGCCCGGCGTACACTGTGCGATCTTTGGCCGTTTTTAAGCCGATTTTCCAGTCGTGTGACAAGTTTAGTGATCGGGCTGACTCTTGGCCAAATCGTGTGTCATTGGTCTTGCAATATACTAGAGGATAAAGAGAGGCGATTGGCATCTCACGACGAGCTCCCGATCAGAAATCGTGAGTCGCAAGAAAATCAAATCTGTTTGATATTTTGGTCGTGGCTTGTGAGTGAATCGCATGTTGAAGCGGCGCCACGACCAGACTGAGAACTCTTTCCTCGGATATTTTCACATTTCGCATGCGTGAAACAAAAACGGAAGTTAACCAGAGGCAGCATGGTGACCTGGCTTGTCATTTGGATGGAGCTCTCGTTGTAAAACCGACAGACCGTACAGCCCACGTCTGCTCAGCCAATTCCTCGTCCACATTCAACGTTGTCGGCTTTTATTTTTGGTGAATTCTTCACAAAGAAGAGCGCAGATCGCCAAGGCAGCGCAGTTTTTTGGTGATAGCATAATGTTGCTGCTGTTGTTGTTATTGTTGTCTTCTTCTCCGTTTTCTTCTTCTTCTTCTACTACTAGCTGTATTTATTGCATTGCATGTTGGGATTGTTCAAGACCCCAAATTGTCTTTGAGGACGTAGAGTGGGAGTAGTTAGATCACATCCAAGCGCCGGTTCGTACAGTATGAGGACAGACATCGCAAGCTGTGAACTTTTGAACTCAATTTGAGATGGGGCTGCCAGCAACGATTGAAAAAATCCCACAGTGTATCCCAGGCTTTAGATGTGTTTGAGAGGGTATGTTCTAAAAATTGCAGGATAGTAGCTCTCAAGGACTGGACTTGGGCACCTCTGCTTTAGATTATAAAGACACTATATCGCATAGAAATATCCATCTTCCCTGTGACCCTGAATTGGATTAAGCAGTTATGGAAACTAGATGGATGGATGGATTACTTGCTGATGAATCCCTTTGGTTAACCACACAAACAAGCTGGACACAAACCAGACATCTGGTGTTACTCTGAATCTCTAAATCTGAAAAACCAGAAAAACAAGGAAATGCAGTCCTCGTCTTAATTAGCATGAATGCAAAGTTTCTGTTACGTGACTGTTTCTTGTGTTTCTGTGAACCCAGGTCGGCTAATGACCCCACAAGAGGAGCTCCCCTGGATCTTCTGAGCCAGTTAGAATTGAAGAAGTCTTTTGGATGAGAAAACAAATGACATGTTTGCCCTCATGTAATTGGAAACATGAGGGCGAACATAACAGAAAGCTCCATGTTTCATGACACATACTCACCCACATGGAAAAAAAACAGACAGACATACAATTTGGGAAACTTGAAAAATAAATGATTTTATGTTTATTCATATTTCTGCGCTTAATTTTTTCCTTATAATAATAATAATAAAAATTATAATAATACATTTTATTCAAAAGCACCTTATCAAAACACCCAAGGTCACTGTACACAGACATTAAAAACATAAACATTAAAACAATGATATAAAATGTAAAGACAAATTAAAACCGGTATCAAACCAGGAACAACAAGATTGTGCGATGAGGCTAGGTGGGGTATGATTGTCTAAACAGAAATGTTTTGAGTCCGGTAAATGAGTAAATGCAACCAGGGTACGGAAATGGGTAGGGAGGGAGTTCCAGAGGTGGGGGGCAGACCGCCTGAATGCCCTGTGGCCCATAGTGGTCAGACGGGCTTGAGGGACAGTAAGCTGGCAGGTAGTGGAGGATCTTAGTGAGCTGGTGGGGGTGTTTAAGTGGAGAAGGTCTGAAATGTAGGAGGGAGCCATGTTATGGAGAAGGTAATGAAAAGTAGTTTGAAAGCAACTCTTTGTTTGATTGGAAGCCAGTGGAGTTTATGTAAAATGGGAGTGATATGATGAGACAAGGTGATCAAACGGGCAGCAGAGTTCTGAAGGGGCTGCACATATCAGACATATTGTTTAGGGAATGAAAGCAAATATTTCCTGATCCAGCCATGTTAGGTTTTTTATCTGAATGAGTGAATATTTCTGGAGTTGACAAAAAAATTACAGCTAAATCATATGTGCGAATTTATGTGTACTCCGTGCATTTGTGAGGCTCTGCGAAGCATTTACAATTCTAGAAATGTTCTTCCTCCTCCTCGTGAGAGACTTGAGGGAATGACAGAAAGCTTGTTTTCCTCTAATGTCTGTCAGTCAGTTCACCCTGAGGGACAGGAGAGTGATAGAAGAACGAGATGGTGAACAGCAAAGATCAGAGACAGCAGCAAAAAAGTCAGGTTTAAAAGTAGAAAGCTGTTAAACTCAAGTCTTGACAGTCATGTTAACCCTCCTTATGTCTTGGTTCCCCCATTTTTCTCCCATTATCACTTCTTATCTCTCCTCTAATTCCTGTCCTTCTCACAGTTTCAGTGTGATGTTTATCATCACGGTTCTTTTTGTGTTCTTCCAAACCATCGTTTCCTCCTCTCTTCCTGTATTTTCCCTCCCTCCCCATCTTATTTTTTAAATTAATCCCCTCTTCTGCCTACGCCTATCTCCAGAGGGATTTGTGAGGAATCCTTTAATTACCTCATGCTCACTAAAACCACTTAAAAACTAAACTTTTACTGCATGATAACAACCTTGCCAATGTTCTTGAGCCTGGAAGGACTTTTCTTCATTTTGGACACTGCACTTCTCTCCTTTTGTTTTTAGCTTTCAGTGTTTGTCAAGTTGCAAAATATTTGCTACTGAAATGTTTCTGCATGTGTGATTCTTCTCTCACTTCTTTGTTGTGTCAATAGAAGTGGTGAATATTAACATGATGGCCTGTTTGAATAATTTATGGTAGAAAAGGAAGCTCATAAGGTGGATGCACCAATCAGAGTCATGCTGACTGACATTTCAGGACCATAATTTGCACTCATACACACCACAGGCTAATAAATCAGGACCCAACCAATGAATTAGAAAGTCAGAGCCTCCATGATCTGCTCATTACCCACACCACCACCTGGATGCTTTAGCAGGGGGTGCTTAACCCTATGTTCCAGGACTCCCTTGAAAAAGAGGTTTTTTAATCTCAGTGGGATTTTCCTGGGTAAATAAAGGTTGAATAAAATGAATAAAATCCACTTTATCATCTGGATGACAAAGTAAATGATAAATCTTATTAGAAATCAGTGGAAGTAAACCTGTTTGAGACATGTATACCACTTTGTTTGGATACATGATGCCAAAACTAACAATTTATCACATTTCTTTTTTAAATGTTGATAATTATTATCATTATACTTCATTTATTCTCTTAATCATTTATGGGAAATTTTTTCATTCTTTTTTTTTAATCATTATCCCTCTAAAATGACTGCTTGGTACAAACATAAACAGGTTTAAACTGACATTATCAGTCATCAAAGACTGCAACACTAAAGGCCTTTACAGACCTACTCCGAATATTTCCTTCCAAAGATACGCACGGCAATAGCTTTAACCGAATTAATGTCAAGTCAACAGGAGCGTTCACCTCAGTCACAAAGTTCCATCTTGCGATTTTGCAATGTTTATTTTTTCAAACTGAGGTCAATTTTGTTAACATTTGCAGATATTCTGACAAATACAGAGTACACCAATCAGACAAGGTGCTCTTGAAGTTACAGAGCTGGTTGCAAGCAAAAAGAGAGAGGAAAAAGAGAAGTGTGGCGTGGTTGGTGCTACCGTATAAATATGGCTCAGGTGTTATCATCTTTGTGTCACAGCACTCTTGTTTGGCAAACTAGTGGAAAAAAATCACAACTGAAGTAGCAGTGTTTACCTACATTTTGTAGCCATTCGAGGTTATTAGTTACAGGTGTCATATTTAAAATCCGCATTTGGCATCTCCACGGTGAGATCAGGGGTCTGTTGCACGGAGCAGGTTCAACAAACTCTGAGTGTAACTCTGAACTCTGAGTTGATCTGCTCGGAGATTTGAAACTCTGAGTTTTCGGTCCCAGAACAGCTGATTTGAGTTGGTTTAATCAACTCAGAGTAGTTCAACCCGGGGTTTAACACATGCGCTACCATGATAAAAAGTCAGCATCAATGGAGCATGGATTCGACGAGTCACCATGGCAACGTAGACATGAGGGCGGGACTGCATTCGCCATTGAATGGGACTTAACTAATAACTTCTGAAGCCTCATATGGCGAGTTTGAACTGCTGCCCCAAAAAAAGAAAAGAAAAGAAAGAAAGACGGCGTGGGAGAAGAACTAAGTTTAAATGCTGTCCTTTACAATCACAATGATGTTACAGGGTAGAACTGGTTAATGGTAGCGTGACAGGATCCTTTCAGTATGCTTGCAGGTGGTTTTGTGTACAGATGCCTGTTTGGTTTAATGGTTTGCGCACCTGCCTCCCACCTGGGAGGCTGATGTTTGAATCCAGTTCTGCACTTTCATCACGGCCTTTTTGTTTATTTAACTTGGGTGCAATCCCGTAAGGAGAAGTGCTCTTGTCGGCAGCATTAAGATGAAATATAACCGTTGCATTTCTCAAATGCCCTGCATCTTCAATGAAAGAAAAAAATTCTATTTGCAAAAAAACGCAGGGCAATAAACAATTACCTATCTGCTTTGAGGGGAAAGCGTACGGCAACATGAAAAAAAAGTCACATCTGGGATAGAAGCCTTGCTTTCTGTGTGACAGACATGCACCTTGACCATTTACCCAGAGACAGACACAGCTGTGGGGTCAAATAATCAGGCCAAACCATCTCTCAGAAACGGAGAGACAGGACCTCCAACTATCACATATGGATGGTGATATATAAATGTACGGAGGATCAGCTTCTGTATGTAGATAATTGGCTGTGACGTGAAACTGTAATGCCAGAAATGACAACTGACAGACAAGACTTCTATCTGTGGTCTGATAACGATCTCTGAATGTTTTATTCTCCACGCAGTCATGCAGCGTCTTCAACCATGAAATCCTGACGGAAAGGACACGTCTGTAACCTACCGACTCAGATTTAGTTTTAACATGTTTTATTTGAGACGGCAGCAGCTAAAACTCACCGCTGACTTAATGAATGAATGAGGAAATGAAATGGCGAGTGTGGCTGAAAGTGGGCGGAGACAGCGAGAAACTCAAGGTTTCTCCACACTAACCTGCTCCCGACCAGGTTAGTTTCAGAGTTTGTTACTATGGTAGCTGACCGAGAGTTCAAGTTACTCCTCTTCGTGCAACAGGCTAAAGTTACTTCTCTTTCTCTGGGTTGAGTTACCTACCTTTGTGTTACGGAAAACTCAGTTTCCCGAATTTCAGGGTTAAACAACTCAGGGTTTTCATTAAACCTGCTTTGTGCAGCAGACACCAGCTGTTTTTCAGCAACCAGAAGTTCACCTGCAGCCGCCTCTCCCTTCGTCACTGCACTCTGCATGTGGTCACGTTCCTCTGGAATAATAATAATAATAATGGATTAGATTTATATCGCACTTTTTTTTCCTATCTAGGAACTCAAAGCGCTCACAGTAGGTCCATTATTCATTCACTCCTCATTCATACTTGGTGATGGTAAGCTATGTATGTAGCTACAGCTGCCCTGGGGGGGGGGGCAGACTGATGGAAGCGTGGCTGCCATTTCGCGCCTACGGCCCCTCTGACCACCACCGGAACATTCACACACATTCATACAAGGCAAGGGGAGGTTGAGTGTCTTGCCCAAGGACACAGCGACATATGGCTGGGGGATCGGGATTTGAACCGCCGATCCTCTGATCATTGGCCAACCTGAGCCACCACCTGAGCCACTGTCGCCTGGCGATGCTTGAGAGTTGTTTTTACTTCTTTACTTTTTATCTTTTCATATTTTTACTTTTGCATTGTTAGAATTTATGTCTTTTAATGTATTATGCATTCTCTGTGTTCAACACTTTGATCAGCATTGGCTGTTTTTTTTTTTTTTAAAGTGCTCTACTGTATAAATAATGTTGACTTGGCTAAAGATAAAGAAGATGTTGAAAATCAGGCTCTTGGCATTAACCTCGAAGTATTATACAGTAGGATCTAAATCTGCACAGAGCAATTTGTTTTAGAAGTTCTCCATCTTCCAGGAATGTCTTTGCTCTTATCTGTTGTTTTCCAAACGTGTCTCCATCCATCCATCCATCCATCTGGGTAAGTCCCACAGGCAACAAGATCAGGAGAGAGCCTCAGGAACTTCTCTTTCCGGTGACACTCTCCAGCTCCTTTTTGGGGATTCTTTAGCATTCCCAGGTCAGAGGGGATAAACCGTATAAACCCTACAAACCCTGCATCAACTCCAGGATCTACCCAGGATTGTTGCTTGGTATTTAACTGTGGTCTCTTCATGGCACTTTGGGATTTGATTTCAAAGGTAAAGTGCATTACAAATAAAATGTATTATTACCCAGGAATCTCGTCCCAGTAGGACTTTCCCAGAAAGCCTCCAAGATGAGGCAGCCAAGAGCCACCCTAATCAGATGCCCTCACCACCTCAGCTGACTCCTTTCAGTCCTGAGGAACAAAGGTTCCACGCTGAGATCCCTCTGGATGTACGAGATCCTCATCTGATCTCTCAGATGAGCTGGTTGCCTTCCAAAGAAAACTCATCTCATCCTCTTGTATCTGTGACCTCATTCTTTCCAGCACTGCCCAAATCTCATGACCATTGGTGAAGATAAATCAAAAATTATGCTCTACAGAGATTAAAGTAATGAGGTAATAAGAAGATCAGAATGAAAACCCCAACAGAAACAAGAAGTACAAAGTAAACAAACATGAAGACAGGAGGCTTGTTCATTTCTTCAGGTTATGCTTCCTCTTTGACAAAACTTTTTGAAGATTGCATGAATTGGAGGAAAATAGGAGGGAAAAAAGAAAGGGAAGTAATTAGATAAATAAGTTCTTGCCAACACTGTTTGCACTTATTTAATCTAGGTCACAGCATGGTATGCTATAGCAAAGCAATGGATAGAAGAGGCTGGACTGTTCTGTTAATCACGCTAGATCACCGCTGGACACGTGACCTCAACGGTTCTGAAAAACAGTTCCTAAGCCTGAAACTCCTCAGCTGACAGTTACCATTTAATAAGACTTTTAGATGAGAAGAAAAAAGGCAAAATGTGTGATGCTGATTTTAGTTCTTACTCACCTGGGACCTGCAACTCTTTCATGATTTCTTTAGGTCAGAGGTCTTCAACAGGGGCTCCGCAGAGGTACTTCAGGAGGGTCCCAAAAGTGTTGATTGATTAGAATTTTTTTAAATTCCCCCCACAATTTTTTTAAACACACAGAAAGTTATTATGAAAATATTTTTAAATGTTATGCAGTTGTTCTTTAAGGTCTTGGGGATTAGGGGAAAAAGAATCAAGACTCTAAGGCTGTAGAAAATATAGAATATATTTATGGGAGATTTAGTGGCACACGGCAACACAACAGAATAATCATCTTGATGTAAATAAACGATCAATGCTGCTGTGCCAATCACCAAGCCAATGGAAACTGACACATTATATCAGTTCCCATTAACCTGTTTGTTATCACTTTCAGCTGTATACAGCCACTTGTTTACATTTAGAAATGGTTTATAGCAGGGACCACCAAATCTGGATCTCTTGGGCCGTTTCCAGAAGGTTTTCAGTATTTTCCTGCTTCAGCTAACCCAAATTAAATGGATCCAACAGCCAATGAAGTTCTGCACAATGACTCATTCATTTGAGTCAGGTGTGTTGGCACATGAACACAGTGAAAACTGTCAGGACACCAGCCCAGGACGTCTGGACTTAGTGATCCCTGTACTGTAGTGTTAAAGTCTATATGCTAATTACCAAAATACAATAAAATGTATATTAGGAGAGAAAGGAAAAAGATGGTAGTATATGTATATTTAAATGTATATTTATTTTATACTGTGGCAGTTGACAGTCCTGTCACTATGCCTCCAACTGATCATGTGCCCTGGCTACTTGGCCACAGGGATGTCCCTTTGGCTGAATGGTCAGCGTGCATGACTTTCACTTGGGAGTCTTGGGTTCAAAGCCTGCCTGGGCCCTCAGTTGCGTACCTTGCCACAATACAATTGTAAGAAAAAGTGTTTGCCCCCTTCCTGATTTCCTTCTTTTTTTTTTTTAAAAGGAAAGAAAAAAAAAAAAAAAAAACGTAGAACCGAGCCAAGCAAAGGAAAAGAGAGAAAAAAAAAATAATTTCTTTCATTTTTTGACCGACAAAAAAAGATTCGTTCTCCAAGAGAAAGCCACAGAGGGGAGGACGGAGGATAGGAGGAAGGAGAAAGAGGGGGAGGAGTTTGTTCGTTTGATTTTATTTTTTAAATTCCTGCCTCTAGTCCCTTTAAATGGTTCTGATCATAAAACAAATTTAAAAAGATAACACCAGTAAACACAGAATGCAGTTTTAAATGAAGGTTTTTATCAGTAAGGGGGGAAAAAATCCAAACCTCCATGGCCCTGTGTGAAAAAGTGATTGCCCTCCAAACCTAATAACTGGTTGGGCCACCCTTAGCAGCAACAACTGCAATCAAGCATTTGCGATAACTGGCAATGAATCTTCTACAGGAATTTTGGCACACTCATCTTTGCAGAATTGCTGTAATTCAGCCACATTGGAGGGTTTTCCAGCATGAACCGCCTTTTTAACCTGTTGATATTTTAGCGTACCACCCACGGGAGGCCACATATTTTTCATAAATAAATATGTATGTATTTTTCTCAGTGTACATTCTAAGTACCTACACATGTTATACACCATTGGAAAGCTGAGATTCTTGAGATTTTAATGATCTAAAACATTCCAGGCTGCAATCATAACTGTAGATTCAGAACTTATTTCAAACCAGCAACAAATACAAAAGTCTATGTATTTTACCTTTGAAGCTGTACTGTAGTCCACTAACAGGTGATACTACAAAAATAAAAAAAACGGTCCTATTGCGTCAGCAAAGGTCCAGTAAAAGTATCCCAGAAAAATAGTTGGTCCGCAGCCAGTCTTTCATCCACAAAGGGCCATTTACCGTGGCCGCAAGCATTAATAATAGCCATCTGATGCACATACAGGGGGTGGACAATGAAACTGAAACACCTGTCATTTTAGTGTGGGAGGTTTCATGGCTTAATTGGACCAGCCTGGTGGCCAATATTCATTAATTGCACATTGCACCAGTAAGAGCAGAGTGTGAAGGTTCAATTAGCAGAGTCAAAGCACAGTTTTGCTCAAAACATTGCAATGCATACAACATTATGGGTGACATATCAGAGTTCAAAAGAGGACAAATTGTTGGTGCACGTCTTGCCGGCGCATCTGTGACCAAGACAGCAAGTCTTTGTGATGTATCAAGAGCCACAGTATCCAGGGTAATGTCAGCATGCCACCAAGAAGGACGAACCACATCCAACAGGATTAACTGTGGACGCAAGGGGAAGCTGTCTGAAAGAGATGTTCGGGTGCTAACCCGGATTGTATCCAAAAAACATAAAACCACAGCGGCCCAAATCACGGCAGAATTAAATGTGCACCTCAGCTCTCCTGTTTCCACCAGAACTGTCCATCGGGAGCTCCACAGGGTGAATATACACGGCCGGGCTGCTATAGCCAAACCTTTGGTCACTCGTGCCAATGCCAAACGTCGGTTTCAATGGTGCAAGGAGCGCAAATCTTGGGCTGTGGACAATGTGAAACATGTATTGTTCTCTGATGAGTCCACCTTTACTGTTTTCCCCACATCCGGGAGAGTTTTCGGTGTAGAGAAGCCCCAAAGAAGCGTACCACCCAGATTGTTGCATGGCCAGAGTGAAGCATGGGGGTGGATCAGTGATGGTTTGGGCTGCCATATTATGGCATTCGCGTGGCCCAATACTTGTGCTAGATGGGCCAAGGACTACCGAACCATTCTGGAGGACCATGTGCATCCAATGGTTCAAACATTGTATCCTGAAGGCGGTGCAGTGTATCAGGATGACAATGCACCAATACACACAGCAAGACTGATGAAAGATTGGTTTGATGAACATGAAAGTGAAGTTGAACATCTCCCATGGCCTGCAAAGTCACCAGATCTAAATATTATTGAGCCACTTTGGGGGGGTTTTGAGGAGCGAGTCAGGAAACGTTTTCCTCCACCAGCATCACGTAGTGACCTGGCCACTATCCTGCAAGAAGTATGGCTTAAAATCCCTCTGACCACTGTTCAGGACTTGTATATGTCATTTCCAAGACGAATTGCCGCTGTATTGGCCGCAAAAAGGAGGCCCCACACCATACTAATAAATTATTGTGGTCTAAAACCAAGTGTTTCAGTTTCATTGTACACCCCCTGTATATTCCATATATTTCCCATCGCAGCGCCGGTTAGCTGCATCCTGTTAGCCACATCCCGTTAGCCGCTAAGTGCTACTACTTGTGAGAAATGTATTGATGAGATTATTGACTGGATGTGCCTCAACTTCCTTCAGCTGAACAAAAACAAAACTGAGGTGATTGTTTTTGGAGCCAAAGAGAAACTAAAGCAGGTTGTCACACTACTTCAGTCCATACACCTAAAAACCACCAATCAGGCCAGAAATCTGGGTGTAGTGATGGACTCAGACCTAAACTTTGAAAATCACATCAAAGCGATCACTAAATCAGCCTACTATCACCTGAAGAACATCTCAAGCATAAAAGATCTGATGTCTCAGGAAAATCTGGAAAAACTAGTCCATGCATTCATCTTCAGTCGGCTTGACTACTGTAACAGCGTTTTTACTGGTCTACCTAAAAAATCAGTTAAACAGCTGCAGCTCATTCCGAACTCTGCTGCCCGAGTTCTCACTAAGACCAGAAAAGTGGACCACATCAGTCCAGTTCTCAGGTCTTTACACTGGCTGCCGGTCCATCAGAGAATAGACTTTAAAGTTCTGCTGCTGGTCTATAAAGCTCTGAATGGTTTAGGCCCAAAATACATCAGTGACCTCTTGACCCAGTATGAACCTACTAGACCCCTCAGGTCATCTGGATCCGGTCTTTTATCAGTTCCCAGAGTCAGAACCAGACATGGAGAAGCTGCGTTCAGCTTCTATGCTCCACATGTCTGGAACAAACTCCCAGAACGTCTCAGATCAGCCGAAACATTTAGTTTATTTAAATCCAGGGTGAAGACTCACCTGTTCTCAGCTGCATTTGTGTAGATTTTATTTAAAAGTTAAAATCCGCACATCTCTATATTCTCTCTTAAATGTTTTTAATTTTGAATCATGCTTCTAATATTTTATTCTTTTATTTATTTTTTTCCCCTTTTGCTTATAATGTTTTATGTAAAGCACTTTAAATTGTTCTGTACATGAAATGTGCTATACAAATAAACTTGCCTTGCCTTACTACGACGTCATGTCAGAAATCTGACCTTTTGATTGACATATCATTTCCTTCAATGGACCACTGTTTACTCTCTCTGTATGGCTCAACAGCCAATGAAGACAGGTGTGTGGAAAAGTGCCCACCCCTATTCCTTTGTGAAGCCACGTGCGGTGAATTGTACAAATGACTGACAGATTGAACAGCCAATAGAATTGTGAATACACTGATATGCTGGTTGATGGGTTAGGCCCCTCCCCCAACCCACATTTAAGACCTTTACTGCTGCGCGTAAGAGAAGCTGCTCTTATGGAGAAAATGTATTTGTTTTCTGTTACTCATTGTCAGTAATACTTACAATAAATCTGGACGTAGGATAGGATAGTCCCAACTGTAACCTTTCATTTGAGCCTAAGATCATGACAAGTTGAAGCTTTCCGGAATAAAAGCCATTATATTACTAATGGTTTTTAAGGATCTCCAGATGGCACACACTTAGGTCGCCTGGTCCTATCTTTGGAAAATCTTCTGTAAAATACTCATTTCATGTTGTATGACAATCAAATTTGAACTGCCAGGAGAAAAGACTTCAAGCTGTGCCCTCATTGTATTTTCCAGTCCGCCACCTAAACTTAGTCATTTTGAGGGCAAATGTTGATGAAAAAATAAAAAAAATAGGGTGGCATAGAATTAATCAGTTTCGCTGTATTTAAACCCCTGCTATTCAGTTCCAGTGGTAGTCAGACCAATTCTAACTGCTGGGGGAAAAATTCACAGTATCAAGAGAGCCCTCAACCATGTTTGTACTCAACATGGTTAAAGAACAGCTTTAAATCTACTTTAGGTGTGCTTTTTTTCAGGCGTTTCAGGTGAAAAGTGAAAGATTCCAAGCAGTCCTTTGTTATGCTTGTTTGCATGCACGCTAAGCACATTTCATGATCTTCTTTGTCCAAATGCGGTAGCCAAGATCTAGATATGAAAGGAACAGTATTGTTCATGCTTGTGGTAGAAAATTAGTTATTCATTGCTGTACAACTTTTTTAGACTCTTTTACTGTGCATTTTGTAGGTTAGACATGTTCAAACTACATTGTAATTGCTGGAGCTGGATGATTCCTAAGGTTAAGAGATACCTGGAGTTGCATTTGCAGGAAGGTTTGTAACGTGTTTACAACCTCAAGCAAATGGAAGGAATTAATCCTCCAAAAAAACAGCTGCAGGTTGGAAAACCTGTTTGCTATTTACCTGAAGAACTTAAAAGTTGACCAATTCTATACTTATGCATCAGACACATGCAGACTTCCTGGCATGCTGTATCTGTCTGAGCTTGTAATAAATACCTGTTAAAAGACTATTTCGAGCTCACGATCTTCATATCAGATTTCCGCCACATGTTGAAGCATCATACATTTTTAATTATAGATATGCTAGGTTCTATGCTTCTAAAATAAGACACAGAGGTTGGAGAGAAAGTTTTAATGGATGAATTTGAAACATGGACGGCCATGTTTTGGAGTATTTTCTGTTTTTCTTTCTTAGCCTAGTGTCTCCCAGTTTTTCCTTTTAATGTAAAATGTGATGATGGTGTTTGGCGGTCAGCTTTGATACGTTGCATCACATAAAAACATGCTTTATCGGCGTTAGCTTGGAAAATCTGTGATAAGCTTAGTATTAATGAGAAGAAATCTGCACACGATCCAACTTCTCATGTATATTACCACGGTACCTTGAGCTGGATCAAATGATGATGTATATATATATATATATATATATATATTTAGATATTTTTCTTTCATACTTTTTGTGTCTGTGTTCAGCTAGTGTAAAAGCAGATAGGTAACATGTAAAAACATTTATTTGTCAGCTGTCACACAAAACTCTCACACATAATGCCCATTTTTTTTCTTTTTACTTAAATTTGAAAGAAAAAGGTGAAAAAAATACATACATTTGACAGAAAAAAAAAAAACCCATCACCATCAAACATTGAAATTACAAAAGCGACACTAGTTAAAAAAACATTGCCAATCAGTCACGTTGTGGATCCAGAGTTACGTCAGCAGAAAGGTGTTGATGGTCTTCACATCACTGCAACAGCAATATAACCACAACGATATCAACTACATGACCTTAGTGAGCCCATTTATAAACCCAAACTGGGCCTGTTAGCTACCAAAAAGAGCAACACAGAAAAGCCAAACCATCTGCCCTAGCTGCAGTTAAACTGATAAAAATGTGATTTTTAGACCTTTTGGCAGTGAAGAAATATAACCCAGGAGTGTTATTGAGGAGGTGTAATGATCATTCTGAGTCCCAACATGAACTTTAATTATTACATGACATGACTGCAAACAGAAACTTCATGTTTTCTAACCTAAAACAAAACATGAAAAAGGTAAATCTGGTCAAAAATGTTTACTATGACCAAAACTGTCTTTTAAGTAAATTATATGAGTAATTTTGTCCCACTTCAGTCATAATGGGTGTATTTTTGGAGACCACCAACATCTATTATCCAATCTGAAACTATGGTAACCATTCAAGAAGATGCAAAGCTTTTGTGCTGGTTTTATGTTAAGAAACATAAGTAGCAGCTTGTATGCTTGCTTCCTTGTTTCCAGTTGTGCTAAGCTAAGCTAACTAGAAGCTGCTAGCTTTAAATTTACCACAAAGACATTAAAGCTTTTGCCTCAAAGCAACTGTTCATATGGAAGATTTGTTTCTCTGTTAATATCAGATTTATTTATTTTTTTTAAACAAAGATTTTAAGAAATAAATAGATTTCTAGGTGGTTCTGCTCATAAACAAGGTAACAAATTTATCTGGTGTTATTTTCAGAAACTGCTGTCAATCAGCACATCTGTCAGTCTGCTTGAAATGCTCAAAAATAAGACAAATAATTTGGTTAAGATAAAATTTTTTCTGGTTTAATCTCAGTTTTTCTGCCAGTCTTGTGATTACTTGCATCAAAGCACAGATGATGCTAATGTTAATGATGCTAGCAGTACATCTGGGGTTGTTCCTGAAGCAAATAAAGACAGCTGTTTCTTCCAAAGGAAACAGATGCTGATTCATCGTTTAGAGCAGTGGTTTTCAAACTTTTTGAGCCACAACCCCAAAATAACATAATTTGGTACAGTATCTGGGGAGCCTGTTTCCTGCATGTTTTCATAGTCTCCCTGCAGTAACACTCCTGAGTCAGACTTGTCTGCTAATTAGCCATTGATTTGAGTCAGGTGTGTTACAGCGGGGAAACCATGAAAACACCCACGACTCTAGCCCTCGAGGACCAGTATTGAGAATCCCTAAAGTCTAATCTAATTTCACAGATTTAGTGATTTGCAATAATGCATTAACTTTGATTGCTCAAAAACTCCCAAATTTATTTAATTAATGTAAGTTTCTTTCTCTCTCTCTCTCTCTCTCTCTCTCTCTCTCTCTCTCTCTCTCTCTCTCTCTCTCTCTCTCTCTTACTCGCTCGCTCAAACACTGGTTAAGGGAGTGCATTAGTTTTAAATGTCTCTGTAACTCAAAACAGACATCTGCTGAGCTTCATGAATGTTTTTTCAGAGAAGCATCACCGACTTTCTTTGAAGTTCCAACAAACATCTGGTTTCACCTGTTAAAGGGACAAGAGGCAATATTAAGAAACGAAACTCGCATCTGGCGCTTCAGGTAACTGCAGCCACGAACCAAGGCGTCACGGGAGCGTGCACAAACTGAAGCTATAATGTTGTTTACTGGCCTTTTTCTTCATAGTTACACTTTTTAGTGTCTCTCAGTTGATCTGGATCGTTTGCTGACGGCAGAATAATCCATAACTATCACTTACAGTGTTTGAATTTACCGTGACCGTCTTCTTCCTGTATCAAAACTGTGGATGTAGGTCATTTGACGTCACGTCCACAGGGCAGTGCGGGAAATTCGGTCACCGAATTGCAGTGCATTTTGCAGCACACAGCCTGTTTAAGGCAACGGAGAGAAACATGGGTGGAAACGTTATTTTTTGGTATTTAGCGCTTCATCACCTATTAGTGTTAAAAAAAATGGACATGCATGTCTGTTTTTTTTTTTTTAAATTCCTGCCTCTTGTCCCTTTAAGATAAATGTTTCCAAATGGTAAATTTAACACTTTCAGCCATTAATTGTGCATCATTGATAGGATTTTATCACATAAAAAAAGATCTCTGACATAAAAAAGAATATATATATGTTGGCAGTTATTTTTTCTAATTTGTGAATGTTGGCATCTATGATTTGGACCAGAGTGGAACAATTTCCTCATAATGGGCTGTATGCACAACTACTACTTCCTGAACTTAAGCCAGCTCTTTTGTCTCCGGTCTTTCATTACTGAACAGACTGATTAATCCATGAGTGTCTGGCCATTGTCCTCATGATTATTGAGGTCAGGCACATCTGGATGAATCAAATTGTCCAATAATGAAAGACAGGAGACAAAGGCGCTGCTTTGAGTTCAGGAAGTAGGAGAGTTGTGCATAAAGCCCATTTTACAGATGCAACTTTTCAAATAATCAGCAAATTGTTGCAGTCATTTAATGGAAATCGATTTAATGTGTCTTTATAAAGGCATTTAAAGCCATTAAAACATTTTTATATTGATATATTGACTCTAAGACAAATGAAGAGTTCATTTGCAAAAACAGTTAACCACCATTTAGAAAAACGGAGTTAACTGCTTTTTGTCATTGTCGGGTACAAACCTCCTATCTCCATTTAACATCATTAAAACCACCTACTTCATGTGAGTTTGATTTGGTGAAAATACTCGAAAAGTAAATGAGTTTATTTTCAGAAGCAGTTAACTCCAATTTTTCTAAATGGTGGTTAACTGTTTTTGTAAATAAACTCTTCAAATGTGTTTATGTTAATCACAAAGGTGGCACTTTGTCCCAGTCATCAAAGTTGATATTGCAAGAAAATGAATCTAACCTTCCCCTATCCTGTCTGTTCACCTACAAAGATTAAGGATTAGATGAAGGATTTTACAGCCATGGAAATTTCTTGATAGGAAATATTGTGTCACTCAAGTTGCCTACAGAACTAATCTGATTTTATAATCCAGTGTGAGTTTGTGGAGTTATTTAGATTTATCAAACCTATGTGCTGGTCATAAACTGTTATCAAAGTCAGTTTCTACCAGTGTTTCCAGTCAACTCTGTTCCATTCAAAACAACACCTTCATTAGTATAAACATCTGTTTTTTTTTTTTTTTTTTTTTTTTTAGGGGAGATGGAGGAAAGATTTATTTTTTTTAATATCATATGGGAGGGGAAAGAAGAGGAAAAAGAAGGGGGGAGGAGGGGGGGGGAGGAAAACGACTCGCAAAGTCTGGGGAAAAAAACATCCGGGGGTATATTAAAACGGAGAGGACAAGGGAGAAGAGGGAAAGGAAAAGCAAGGAATAAAGGGGTGCCGGGCCGCCACCCAGCCCATCCCACCACGAGCAGGGCAGCGGAGCCCCCGGGAGTGGGTTTCAGATGATGCATCTGGAGGTGTTCCGATTGATAGAATGGATGTTCTGCTCTTTCTAAAAGCTTATTTGGCATCAATATAAGTATGCAAATGCTGATTGATGACAGACAGCTGTGGTTGTTTTGTAGGTTTACTGCATCCAGGTACAATAAATTTATTTAATTCTAAACAGCAACCAGAATGAAATCTAATTCTCACATTTATAATCAATCAAACTTAATATTTTTTAAATCAAGGTGACGGTTAATTCTGGGGACAGAAACACACAAGCTTCCGAAATTTGTATTTAGATTTTATATTGATGCAAAACCAGGGATAGTAGGAGGGTTAATTTGCTATTCTAAACATGTACAACTTACACTGGGTAGTATCTGGAAAATTAGGCAATGAAATTGCCTGACAGCAGATGTAATGGACCATGATGCATCATTAGACTGAAGAGGATGCTGCGACCAGAAAATGTGAACTGATGCAGGCTGGGAAAATTCACTTAATTATACATTTTCCTGCACAGTGATGACAAATTCCTCATTGCACCTTTATTAAATATGTATTTGACACGTGAACAGCCATTAAAGTCAGATAGTACAGATGCTGGTCGCTAACCAGTCGTTATGCACACTCAGCAAGATGAACCAAACTCATGATTGAACTCACCAACACCAAGTCAGAGCTTCAAAGCTTGAAAATGTAGCAACTTAAAGTTTTCTGACCATCCCTCTCTGCTGTGCTTTAACTTGTGCCCAATTCCAATTCCTGTTTTCATCCCTACCCCCAGCCCTTCCCCTTGGCCCAGTAGGGACTGAATTATTCCCCTAAGAAATGGGACAACCCTTCAAAATCCTCATGCGTTACCAACGAGTCGTCCGTGGCGCATTAAATTGACATCCATCACGGTTGTTTCTGGAAGAGTTTGCAATGCCATCTGCAGCAGCAATAATTTCTCTTTCCTTGGTAATTGGATTGTTTTTTCAGCTTCGGTCCGAAAAATGTAAAAATGAAAGGAAAAGAAGACGCCTTTGACTCAAGCTTAATGATAACGTTGCGTTACAGACATGAGCAGATACATGTAACTAGGGATGCACCGAAATTAAAATTCTTGACTGAAAACGGAAAACCAAAATTGAGCAAAGCAAGCCCAAAACCCGAAACACCAAAAGAAATTATTATGTCAGTTATTAGAATTAATCTCTTAGAACAGAGGGATTAGATGTTTTCTGGGGGTATAAAATCATCTAAAAGGGGGAGAGGGGGGGGGGGTGGCCTAAAAAGAGAGGGGGAGGGGGGGCCCCCCCAAACCAAAGGGGGGGGGTTAAAAAAAAAAAAAAAGATAATGTGATGGGGGTTCAGGATAGGCAAAAGAAAAAGAAAGGAATTGGTAAATGATTAAGTAAAATAAAAATTAAATGAAAATAAAAAAAAAAAATTTAAATAAATTAAATAAAAAAAAATTAAATAACATTAAAAAAAAAAAAAAAAAAGGAAAACGGAAGATAAGGAAAAACAAAAAATTAAAAAAAGATAAAGGAAAAGAAAGAGAATGAAAATTAGAATAAAAGAAAAAAAAGAGATAAAGAGAAGAGAAGTGTCTGGTAGAGTAAGGAGGGGTGGAGCGGCGGGAGGGGGGGAGGTGGAGGAGGAGGGTCGGGAGAGGGGGGGGATGATTGTGGTAAAAGAAAGGGGAGGATGAAAAATATATATAAGTTCTTTTTATGAATGAATAATATATAAAGAGTGATAAAAATAAAGAAATGAAATGATTTGGAAAGAGGATAATATATAAGAAGTTTGTAGAGAGAAAGATTGTGAGTCGGGAAAAGCAGGGAAGGGGAGAGAAAGGGAGTGTAGAATTAGAGTGTGATCTAAATCAGGAGTTGTCGTCTATCTGGTAGTGGGGGCTGGTGCGGAGTGGAAAAAAAATCAAAAAATATTAGAACCATAGTGTTTTTGGCCACAATGTGTACTAACCTCACTAAAATCAAGGCATTGCAATAAATCAATTACAAAAGTATCAAAATATTTATTCACCACTGACATTACAGCAATGCACAAAATAAATTAAAATTCAAAATAATTGACCCCACTCAGGTGTACGCTACACGTGTACGTTTCGGTGATTTATGTCTTTTGGCTTAAAAACCGAAAATGCACTTTGGGGTCATTTTTGGCCAAAAACTTTCAGTGGCTGAATTTTCGGTGCCCCCTACATGTAACATTACAAATGTAGCCTTTTTAAAAACATTTGTAATAAAACTGTCTGTAGTACATCAACGCGACCTTAATATAGCAATTTTCATATTTTATGTACAAATAAATATCTACGTTTGTGTGTTTCTTTGGCTGCCGCTGCCGATTTGCTCGCCATTTGCCCATATTTTACATGAAATTGTGGGTAATATCTCACTCGTTTTCTAGCGTGCCCCTGGAAAATCTCAGTTTCGAGGGCCAGATAGCCCAACACTTCCCCCTTCACCTTGGTCTGAACCAAAATGCGGAACACCACTATGCCTTCACATGATCACGCAAATCGAAAGGTCAGGGCCAAGGGCTAGGGCTAAGGGGGGAGGCTTTCATGCTCATGCAGGATTGCAGCCATGGTAACCACAGAAATTGTATTGACACTATTAAGCTCCTTCTGACTCTCACTGTTTTTTTCCGCTTAGGCAAAATGCATCAAAAGCAGAAACAGAATTCAAATCTGCAGCTCTGCTTTGAAAACAATACAAGCTTCCCTTTATGCACTGCTTAAAAAACCTGTCCCGCATTCATGAGTCCCACTTCCGTCTTCCACAGCAGCTCCACATTCACAGATTTAAAAGAAACCCGAAACAAAATAATATTCAAACACGCGTCAGCCACCTACCAGAGCATTTGACACATTTTGTAAAGACTGAAACAACAGTGGCAATGTGCAATGATACGTTTGGCAAGAACACAATATAAACTGTGACTTTTACAAAGGATAAATCTACATTTAAATCCTCCTCTTATTTCCTGCATTATAATCTCAATGTTCAGCCTTCACACTGCTGTCATATTTATCCTTTTGCCATTAAAATCTCTGTAACCTAAACAGTCATGTACATTTATTCACATAGATTCACAAAATACAAATATAGATTTTTTTCACGATATATTTAACCTCCTTTCCTAATGCACATTTGCTTCATTGTTAATTCCTTCTTTTGTTCTTTTCCAAAGAGGCTGTTTGAGGTTTTTCCTCCATATTTTGGCAGCTCGGTCTGACCTCTGAGTGTCTGGAGTCCAGGTTTGTCAGGCTCTCCCTCCCTGACACCATTGTCTGATTAGGTGGCAGAAAATCCAGTCTAATCCCCACTGAGCCTCCCAAAGGAGCAGTATAATGGGAGGTAGAAACCACCTGGTCGATGCCAAGAAGCTGGCCGGATAAAAAGGTTGCTGGGCTCACATCAGCTTAATATTCATGGAAAATGAAATTATATTAAGAATCTGTGGTCTTTTGTTCTCTTTTAGTCTGGGGTGGTATTCAAATAGGTAAATCCTGTCAATCTTCTTTTTGACCAGGTGTTTAAATGCGGCTCTGGACAGCCCAGTTTGCTTTGACTGCAAGCTATTTGACAACATGAGAAATTAAAGTGAGGGTGGAAGGCTTTCAAAGGTCAGTGAGACCAAAAACTGAGATTTTAACCCTTAAAAGATGAATGTGTTGACATGATTTTGGTGTAAAGCAACAAATGGTAGGAAATGAACTTGATCCAGCCGCTCCAGGTCATGCTAAATGTGGGGCATCTCAGGACATCATGACTTTAGCACGTCTAAAATCTGGACTGGGAGGCACTTTGTCTTTGGTACTTTAAAAATCAAACCTCTTTCCCTCATATAGGTGTGAAAGTTTTCATCTGAGCCATGGTTTGCGCTGGATTTGACCTTTGTTTTATGTTTTCACACACAGCTCTCATCCTTGTCTCCTTGGCTTTGGTCGTGTGAACACTTCCCTATTTCCTTTCCAGGTAACGTGAAATCCTTTGCTTCGCTATCACGGTGTGCAGCTCCATTCTTAAACTTCTTCACATCTCCTAGTGGGAGCTGGGTGGAGTTATAAGCCAGTGGTGGGATGGTGTTCACCAGTATGAGCTGAAGAGGCTTCTTCTCTGGTTGATACTGGCAGCGAATGTAGCGCTGGAATGCTGCCCGGTATGTTTTATTAAAAAGTGTGTAAACCAGCGGATTAACTGCAGAAGACAAGTATCCAACCCAGACAAAGATGTTCAGCAGGCCTCCCATGACTCCTGCATCACACACGGCTGGGTCACACACCACCACCAACACATTGGTGATGAAAAACGGGCACCACATGACCACAAAGAGAAAAAACACCACCCCGAGGACCTTAGACGCCTTCTGTTCGTTACTGATGGACTGCATGGTGCGGCGCCCAAACAGTGACCCGGAGACACTCCCGCGGGTGCTGCCCAGGCCACTGTTGCTTCCTCTCCCCCCGACCTCCCGGCTGATGGAGCGTCTCAAAAGTTTTTCAGAGGACAGGGAGGTTTGCGGCAAAAAGCTCAAAGTGAACGTGGTACTCCATTTGGGCCTGGGGACCAGCTGATCTAAGCACAGCGTGGCTTCGTTCTGCAGGGCGCTGATGGTCAGGAAGTAGGTGACAATCATGATGGTGAGAGGAATGAAGAAGGCCACGAAGGAGCCCACCAGTACAAAGTTGTCATCCGTCAGCAAGCAGCTGTCATTCTTGAAGACCTTGGAGTGGTCTCTGAGCCCCAACACAGGAATCGGCATGGAGATCCCTGTAGAGTGAGAGAAGAGGGCAGAGATAAGAAGAATGTCACACAGAGGGATTTGTGAACTACTGGGAATAAATAAAGCCTGTTAGAAAGATGGTTGAAGAAGAAAATGAAGGATTTATAAATGATTATAAATGATTTATAAATGATATAATATCCAGCAGCTGCTGCTGCAGAACCAGCTTGTTTGATAGGCGTAAGAGCACCGTTTGGGATATGACATCAATAAGAAAACGGGTTATAATGATATATTAAATTTTCATGTCATTAACCTTTGACTATATTAAACAGTCGTCCTCAAAATTATTCAAACCCTCCAATTAAAGAAAATGCTAAATTCACAATAGTAATTCAAATATCAAGAACCTAAAGAAAATAAACTGTTGCAATAGTCTAAACAAGATGAAACAAAAGCGTGAATAATCAACTTGAGGTAATCTTTCATAATAATAATAATAATAATGATAATTATAATAATAAATTGTCCTTAGAGCACCTTTCCCATGAACAGTGGACCAAAATACGGTGCTTGTCAACAGGTGTAGAAGTATTTTTGAATATTAGAGAAAACACCTGATTGCAAAATGTTAGCTTCGGAGCCTCATCATGCTTGTTTACTTGTTTTATTTTTTTATGTGTTTGTGTTTAATATTTCCTTCGAACCACAATTCAAAATCATTGTCATGATTTTCATTTTTTTTTTATTATTATTATTATTATTTTTTGTCAATTTCAGCTTATTTTACAGACAACTGATTTTTTTCCGTCTTTATCAGGAGGGTATGAATACTTTTGAGGACGACTGTACATGCTACACCTTTAAGGCTTCACTCTTCATTTTGCAGAAAAAGAAAAACTTCTCAAAAATGCAAATAAATTACTTAATCAATTATTTAAACAATTGAAAAAATTAAACATTTTATCTACTTTGCTTCCTCCTTGTGGTACAAGAGAACCAGCAAACACAAACACTTGAAAGTGGGACTCATTTCTGTGCAACATGTAAACACATTTAAACAGCAATCCTTTGTTAAAGAAAGCGGTTCTCTGTGTTATAAGTAATTAATTGATTACTTGAAGGATAATGACTGAATAGCATAATTTTTCTCTGAAAAAAATCAAGAAATTATTGTTTGATTAAATGCTAAACATGAATTGATTTATATGAATAAATAAACAGTGGATTAAAATATCTTGGAAAAAAACTTTAGAAAAGGCTATATGAGTCTGTTTGTTCATATTTACTGCGTTGTATTTTCCATCCGGTCTTGTCTTAAAACTGATTTTTCATTTGTCAGTCTGACCCACCTCCTCTGCAGGTTGAACCTGCCAGCGGCCGAGCTATGGGCACAGCAGCGGCTCCATTTGTATTTTTGTCCTCTTTCTACCAATTTATCACCTACAATTTCATATTTGTGTTCCTCCTAAGTAAAGCCTGCCTCGAGTCTGTGTCTGATGGTGCTGATGAAATACCTCACCTATAATTTGCTGTCCACTGAAACTCCCGCATTTGTTGACCTTCCAGCTTTGTATGCCCTGCTGTCGCTTCAGCAGCCTCATGTTCTGATAAAACTAATAAAAAAAAGTGAGTGGTAAAAGTTTTGGATGAGTTTCTGTGCATGAGGACTTATGCCAAAGGAGATAAAGCAAACAATTTCCCTCATGGCGCCTTCTCATTACCAGCTCATAACAAATAGGAGGCAAGTGGAGGAATCGGTTAAGGATAGAAGGTGGGGATGTGGAGAGGGAGGACGGGGGAGGTATGGTTGGGGACTGACAGAGAGGGTGAGTTAAAATTGTTGCCGTGCTATCGATCAGAAAGGTTACAGCATGTCATTTCTTTTTAAATCTGGATGGTTAGACAGACCGTCTGAAATGATTCAGCTTAATCTGCTCCTCCCATCCCAATCTCCCTGAACCTGTCTCAGCTTCAGCAGAAACGAGCAAGCATCAGATGAAATTAGTAGGAAAAAAAACTGAAAAAAAGAACATAAGTATGACAACAATATTGCGGGAGCACTGGGGGACATAAAACTGCATGATGCAGAGAGTGGGAGGACAGCTTTTCATCATTCACTTAAAAAGGATCAACCTTCAAGCAATTACAGTAGCAAATGCTTTAGTTCACTACTTTGTTTATACTTCAACAGCCTCACATTATTATCCGCTTCACCAGATTCAGTTTGCAGGTATTCATTGTTGTTGTGCATCCTTGTGGTTGTGTTAAAGGCTGACAGTTGTGTTGAACTTGGGTCTCCTTGTGGTTGGTTTGCAGCTCGTTAGCTTTCATGCTTCTTTAATTAGCTGCCAAGTCATTTAGCAGTTTTATTCATTTTGTGTATTGTTGCATGGCATTGTTTGGTTCATCAGTTTTTACGCTACTTTAATTCAGACATTTGGGACAGCATCCATACATCTGTGGCACGGTACGCAATGAGGGCCAAGGCAAGATTTAATCCCTCAGACTCCCGGGTGAGAGTCACGAGTGCTTACCAGTCAGTCAAAGGGACATCCCTGTGGCCTAGTAGCCAGGACACATGATCATCGGAGGCATACGCCGTTTCTCAGTCTGCGTACTTGTGCGTACTTGCGGGCTCATGGACTCGTGAAACGTCATCACCTGCGGTCCAAGTCATGTTCCATTAAAAAGTTCGCTTCTCAGCACGTTCACTGGAAATCCCCGGATGAAAACTTTCTCCGCCCATTTTACCGAGCATGCATCAGAGGAGGCTCGTGCGTACTTGGCCAGCATGCACCTGCACACGCACAGCGTTTGACAGCCTCCTCCTCCCTCCTCCGCCCCCAACAGCCAAACCTGAGCGATCAGTTCTATTCTTTACTGTTCTTGGTCTTTTATATGCAGCTCTTTCTCCCGCTTTCCTCTCACAGCTGTTTTCGATCATATATTTATGTCCTGATTGTCCGTTTGCGTGAATGTGCTTATGTATTGGAAAGAAATATAATTTACACGTTGGGAAAAAAAACAAAACATCCACTTAGTAGGCTGTAATTGTTTTGGAGCAGTTATTTCAATTGTTTTTATTTGTTTCAGTACCATCTCTACATCTCCACACGATAAATAACAAACAGCTGTAGAATAATAATATTTTCATGTTGACAGGCAGCCCTGCTTACTTGCTGCTCACCGTTGGTGGTGATGTCATAAGTTTGCGTTGTCTCAATCCGTCAAGTAGGCGGAGTCCGTGCTTGTGAAGTCCACAAGTGCAGACTTCTAGTACGTACCCACAAGTCTGTACTCACAAGTACACGAGTATGTAGTACGCAAACTAGGAATTGAGAAACGGCCATAGTGACAGGACCCCACACTGTCACACATCCATCCATCCCACTGCGCAATGAGATGTTTAAATTTGACATACATTTGACGTAATTTTTGCATTGTAATCGGTCCCTGAAGGTGCAGAATGAAAGTTTTTATTATGTCTTTCACAGACGTCACATGGAGGTCCAATCCTGACGTCTTGCCAATCTCCAATCTGGATGTTCACATGATGTGCAAATTCTGCACTTATCCACTTGTTGGGTTAGAGTTTGAGTTGTAACTATGGTTCACGGGCCAACTGAACTAATAAGACAGTGGTGAATTTTAACCAGTCTGGAGCTGGGATTGAACCCGTGATCATTGGATTGATGGAGCAGTGTTTCAAGCCCCTCTGCCACAGAGGATGCCAGGAAGCTTGTCAGTGATGTGTAGGTGAATTTACAAAAAGGAAAAAAATGGATGGATGGATGGAATCGATGAATTCTCCCTTCCTCTTCCCCAATCAATCAATCATTCATTCTTCCTTCTTTTTCCCATCCATCCATCTATATATCCATCCATCCATCCATCCATCATCCATTTCTTCTCCTTCCTCTTTTATTCATCCATTATTATCATCCATCCATCCATCCATCCATCCATCCATTCTTTCTCTCTTGGATGGATGGATGGATGGATGGATGGATGGATGGATGGATGCCATTCATCGATTCCATCCATCCATTCTCCCTTCCTCTTGCCATTCATCCATCCATCTATGCATCCATCCATCCATCCATCCATTCATTCATTCTCCATTCCTCTTCCATCAATCCATCAACCCATTCTCCCTTCTTCCCAACCAACCAACCAACCAACCATCCATCCATCCCTCATTCTCCCTTCCTCTTGCCATCCATCCATCCATCCATCCATCAACCCATTCTCCCTTCTTGCCATCCATCCATCCACCCATCCATCCATCTATTTTTCATTCTTTATATTCCAATCAGGGTGACCGGGGAGCTGGAGTCTTTCCCAGCAATTAGCAGGTGAGAGGCAGGGTACACCTTGACAGATTTCCAGGTTGCCATGCCAACACAGATAGACAAACAACCCCTTACACTCGCTCTCAGGAAGAATTGGGAAAGCATTTTACCCCACTGTGAGGAAGCTGGAGTACCTGGAGAAAACCTGCGCATACATGGGGAGAACATGCACACTCTTCACAGAAAAGCTGCTGTTAGAACCCCTCCCCAGCTAAGACAACCAGCAACCTTGCTGTGAGGTTGCAGTGCTAATTGAAACTTCGGGACACAAACTATCATTAAACTCTGCTGTCTGCCCCCCCCCCCCCCCCCCCCCCAATCCAGCTGATCAAATATATTTGTTGAGGTGTCATGTTTTATACATGCAACTAGAGTTTCTGTATTCCCAAGATAAGCTCCATAAGAATCCATCATAGAGCTGCAGAAATCCACTGTTAGTTTTCTGAGTGCTCCTTTTTTTCCCTCTCTGTCTCCCTGATGGCAAACCCTTTGCTTTAAAATCTTTGAACAAGACACACAAGATGGCCTGGAGGAAACTTGACAGAAGTGGGAGAGAAGATAAAAGAGGATCAAGTGGAAAAAAGAAAAGGAGAGAAGATGGTGGGGTGAGACCAGATGAGAAACCAAGAGTCTAAAATCTTGTCTCAGATAAACAGCCCGTTGTATGGCCTCCTCATTATAAAGGCAGAAAATAAGCCACACCTGTACATGCTCTGATGTTACACTGGAATCCTCTGGTAAATCTATGTGATAACAACACTGATTTTACAGATAAAAATGCGCTAATTTGTGTAAGGGAATAAGTTTGCACAGTTTGAGTAAAGCCAACTTGTTAGATTTTACAGTGTAGAAAAAAATCTCAAGCTGGAACATTCAGCAACGAGATGAGAGCGACAGGAGTGACTGATCTCTGAGATTTAGACCTGTGAAGTCAGTTTTAACTGGAAACTCCAATGCAAAGGTGACAACTCGTACCTGGATGTTTATTTGATTTCAGGTTTTTTTGTGTCCTTAATTTTAAAGAAAAAATATAAATGCGCATATATATGATTTATGAACAACCAGTGGTGACTGTAGAAAAATTGTCATATCTGTATAAAATTAATATTAATAAAATCCCAACATTTTTTAAGCATTTTTATGGTGCTATTTTACCGTTTTCACTCTGTCCCCTCCATAGGTTTTAGATATGTTGTGCTTTGTTTTTCCTCTCAAAAATGGTCAAATTGTGTAGGCTATTTTTTTGTACAAATTTCTTAAAATACAACAGAATCAATGATTTCTTATCATATTGGACAAAAATGTCAAATTTATTTATTTATTTTTTAATGAATTTTTCTATCGCTTCATTTTGCTGTCAATACCACCACATTGAAGGTTTTTAGATTAGTGTTTATTTAAAATTTGATTTCTTAAAGGTGTCATAACCTAGTGTTTTACATCCACAATCCTTCTTAAATTATCTTCAAATGAATTTTTAATTCTAGTTGGGTGGGAGGAAAATTTAATGAGCTCATTTTAACCTCTTTTTATCTCCAACTTTTGTTTGTTGCGAGAATATGTACGAGAGTTAGACCTGTCTGTAAGCGCGTTCACGAGGCAAACGTCAAAGCCAAAACAAAGTTTTATCAGGACAGACCAAGTGAAGGAAATTATGTCCCAATAGAGAAAAACGTGATAAAAACGTAACGGTACAGTTGATGGAGAGGATCCGCGGAGTAAAAGGGCTGGACTCTGATGAATATAAGGAGCAGACGTCTGACGTGAAGTTAACCAAACGGTGTTAGCTTTTGTAGTTACATTAGCAGCTTGTCCACTCGTCACCGTTTACTGGTCTCTGACACAAAAGATAATAAGTTACACAAGCAGCAACACTTACAACTACACACCCTCACTGATAAATATAATCCACTGCTCCCTGGGAAAGCTGTCCCTCCTGTTAAAGCACCGAAAACTGCTGAATTTTTGCAGAGGCAACTCAGCATGGCATTCTCCCCCCTCCTCCTCCACTCCTACTCCTCGTCTGCATTCTTTTCTGACAAAGCTGATTTACTCCGTGGCAGGTAATCAAGTGGTGCTAAAGACGCTAGCTTAGCAGCTCGCTCACAGCCTCTCTAGTTCACGTCATAACAGCTGGTCATAACTCCTCCGTGGCAGGTAATCAGCTGCTTTTAGGTGGCGCTAAAGAGGCTAGCTTAGCAGTTAGCAGCCTCTCTAGTTCACGTCATTTGTAGAAAGAAATCCAAACCGCGTACTGTGGAGAGCGCGTGCTTGTGGCCGATTCTGGTGAGAAGAGAGCGCCCGCACACAAAGACGAAGTTACTTTCACTTTCCAGAGTTTCTGGCACGTTATAACTGAGGTCCCGTTCCAGTACACATGCTTTATCGTGAAAAAGTGGGATTTCCGGGTGATGACACCTTCAACTATCTGTGCCAGTTTGTTCTGCCACTCAAGCACATGCTCGCATCTAAAGATTTGTGTAAAAACTTTATACATTATACAGCTCTATCTAACTAAAAAATTGTTTATGCTAACCACCAGTTTAGCACAGTTAGCTAAAGACTGTAAAATATCATTACCACATGTCATCACCATCACGCTGGTGGTGATATTCCTATGGGGTGTCTGACTAAAAGATAATTTTTTCAAACAAAATTTTCATTTAATGTATAAAGACATATTTAGATTTTCACTCGCAGACAGATGACAATTCAGGTAAGTTTGATTTGGTAAGGAATTGTGACATTTTATTTTTTAGTGATATTCTATTTTTGAGAAAAAGAAAACTCAAAAGTGCCCGAAATCAAATAAACACCTACCTACTGTCAAGTGAATCACATATGCAAGCAACTTTATGTAGACATTGACTCCGCAGTGTGATTTTAAAAGTTTCTTTTCATCCTCACATTTGTGTGTGTCACAGAATTTGGCTGTACTGCATTAACAGTTATTAACTACAGAAATGAATCATTTGTATTTGCTGTCAGTATTGTCATCAAGTGCAGGAATGTAGGATTAGAGAATGAAAATCTGTGTTTTTTAGAGCAGAAAAATGCAGAAATGGATTTATTCTAATCCTGTTATGGATGTAATGGGAAGAAAAATGACCAAATTCATCATAATTTATTCAGCACTGATGCATGAAATGCGTCTGCAAAGAAAAATTGAAGTGAAACATCCTAACCAGAATATTTATCATCTAAATGATTTGTTGTTCGTTGTAGTACTTTTAGCAGTTTTGACAAATGCAGGCAGCCACTCTGAACCTTAACCAGGTTTAACTCAGTCTAAAGGTATTTTGCCTTTCCTATGAGAAGGAGATTTGGGTTTTGGGTAAAAAAAAAAAAGGGGGGAAATTTAAAACCTGCATGTACACAAAAAAACTCTTTAAGACCCAAACAACAAATAAAAAATGCACCATGGAGTTTCTCTTTTTTTCTAATGAAATACCAACCTTTTGTTCTTTGTTGCTATCTGCCAGGATGACAGAGTAATACAGGGGTCTACTCACATCACACCAGCTTTGGTTGGATTAAAGCCTTAAAATCCTGCATTAAAATTGTGTTGGCTCCCAGAACCAAAACAGACACTTTGGATCACAAATGGTTACAAAAATTAAATTGGCAACTGCAGTTTGGTAACAGCCAGCACGTTTTTGTTTCCCAATATTAGCTGGTGGCGTGTGAGTCATACTTTTTCCTGTAAAATCCATTTTAATGCAGACCTGTGTCTCTGCTATGTCACCGTCCTTATGAGCAGGGCTGAGAAGCAGCTATGCTGACATAAATATCTGCATCATGTGGCTCTGCAGAGCATTTTTGTTGCTCCCTGTGCGCGGCAGCCACAGTATGATCAAAGTCGAAGAGATCTGATTAACATGAGAGAGTCAGTAAAGCATTTATACCTTTACCTGCTGAGAGTTTATTTTGTGACTCTCACATCAGGATGCCCTTTCTTTCTATGGGCGTCCGAGTCAACTTGATCTTGCAAAATATGTGAAATGAGCAAGAACATGAAGTTCTCCCACTCATTTATGTGTCCCAGACACAAACTTTTCTGCTTCAAATTACGTGCTGCTGACATGTAAAACTGTGTGATGTAAAATTAGCAAGTCCTCATAAAATAAAAAAAAAAAAAAAAAAAAAAAAAAATCACACCCACATTAGATTGTGCATGAACAAAAATACAAACAACTATATATTACGTTTTTAATATCCATTCAGTTTATATATGCGATCTGTAGTATTTTCCGTTTTAATGTAGCCTACATTCTTCCAGTTTTTTTTGGTTGATTGTTGCATGAAAAAACCTGGAATCGATCTCCCGAACGTCTAGATGGAGGACAACTGCTCTGTGTCCAAATCATAGATACCGTTTATAGAGAGGGACGAACCTTCCGCTGCGTCACCTTGGTTGGTTTCTGAAGAGCTAAAAGAGAAGCCAGTTGGGCGTGTCCCACCGTCGCCATCTTGCTGTGTCATGTGTGTCGTCACTCCCGGAAAATACTAAAATGGGCAAAGGAAAGGCCGCTCCGAGCCACAGGGCAATTGATTGACAGCTGATGTACTCTGGGCTAACCGAGCTAACTTGAAACTAACAGGAGCTAATGAGGATTAGCCCCCTAAGTGGCAGTGTAAAGGTAAGACACGCTTAGACTTGCTGTTATCTGACTAAAAACCGCCGTTGCCCTACTCTGATACAAACTGAGACCTTACCGAGAGCAAACAAGGAGCTAACTGGTAGCCACCAGTCAAAAGGACACGCCCTTAATTGAGTGTAATTTCAAGATTAGATAACATCTAAATGGATGAGTTATAAAAAAAATTCACCCCCCTCACAGTTGACATGAAAGTAAACTTGACCTATTAAACATAAAATGATTTTTTTGGATCAGACTGCAAACATGTTTATTTCTGCTGTGAAGTTGGTGTTTTTCTCATGGAAGTCTATGGGGATTTTCTCCGTTTTGCAGCCCCTAGCGGATGAAGGGAGAACTACAAAAAAATGACTTCTTCCAGGTAGACTCATAGTTGGCCACTAGAGGTTGCCGCTTGGTCCAAATCTATTCCTCGAGAGCAACTATCATGTAACTTGGCTCATTAGGCCTTGATAGGAGGCGGGCGTTCCGGGGGGGAGGTGGGGGGCGGAGCGGAGGGACGCGTTGCTGCGAAGACAGGAAGTGTTTCCTCCCGGACGCTTCGGGGGTGTTGGAAGGTTTTTGGGGGGGGGTAGAGAGATGGGTGGGGGTCACTGTCGTAGGAGGGGGGGGTTGGTTCGCCGGGCTGTCTTTAAGACCGCTTCGGTTTTTGGTGAGGACCACTTTTTCCCTGTGGCCTCCTTTGGGTGGTGTGGGGTGCGCCGGGGGGAGGGGTGTGCCGGGGGGCGCCATTGGGGCGGTGCTCGGGGGGGGGCTGCCCGGGTCAAATGAATGGGTTTGCTGCCGTCCCGCGCGCCGTCTATGAAAGGGCCGTTACCCGTGCAGAGCTGAATAACAGTGCATGAGGTAATTCAGGTGATGTTGGGGAAAGAATGCATCTACCGTTGCAGGGTATTGGCTCTTGAAGAATAGACTTGGACACAGAGCAGCTGTCCATTATCCAGAAGTTCAGGAGATCGATTCCAGGTTTCCAAGGGCAACATTTTGTTTCTTGGGACACATTTTGTTTGGTTTTTTTTTCTTTTTATCTATCGCCTCGGGCACCACCTTCTTTGGGGGAACTTGTTGTTGTTGGTAGCTCAGGCACTCATGGTTTCTTGAGGATGAAGAAACGTGTGTATAGGGTTTGTAATATGGTGGGTTAAGATGGGATGGTACGTGGAAGAAATGGGATGGTTGGAATGAAATATTTGGTTTTAATGTTAAGAAAAGAAGGAGGTTCTTTAAATAAAGTTGGGTGGTCGGGGGTTTCACTATCACCAACTGGGGGAAAAAAAAAAAAAAAAAAAAAAAAAAGGGAAAAAAGAATGTAACCAAAAAACCTGAAAGAATGTAGGCGATGTCAAAATGAGGAAAAAAAAAAAAAGACAATGGATCACATACATGAAGTGAATGGATAGTAAAAACGTAATATTGACCAAATTTTTGTGCACAAACGACCGAATATGGGTGTTGATTTCTTTTTTTTTTCTTTTTGAGGACTTGTTGATTTTACATTGCACAGTTTTACATGTCAGCAGCACGTAATTTGAAGCAGTTACATGTTGGGGACAGGTAAATGAGTGGTAGGACCTCAAGGCTGTTAATGCTCATTACATGTATTTTTGTGCGATGAGGTTGTCAGACTCTACAACCAGCACCTCTACAAAACCATGTTCACAAAAGGGTTTTTCGCAGTTTTATACCCTACTGAGTATCTTGCACTCACTGACCACTTTAGGTGCACCAGGCTACCTGAGACTCCCTTTTTCCTTTAGAACTGCCTTCATTCTTGGTGGCATAAAGTAGATTCAGCAAGGTGTTGGAAACATTCCTCACAGATTTTGCTCCATATTGGCATGACAGCATCACAAAGTTGCTGCAAGTTGCTCCATGATCTCCCGTTCCACACATCCCAAAAATGCTCTGTTGGATTGAGATCTGGTGACTGTGGAGACCATTGGAATACAGCAGGGGTCACCAGCTCTGGAATTCAAGGGCCACTGTCCTGCAGGTTTTCAGTTTTTCCTGCTGCAACACCTGTCTCAAATTAATGAGTCTTTTACAGGCGGTTAGAGAATCATTCAGTCTGAATCAGGTGTGCTGCCACAGAGAATAATCTAACACGCTGTAGGACACTGATGGTGATCCCTGTGGTACCTCACTGCCATCTTCAGTAAAGCAGTTGGAGATGATGTGAGCTTTGTGACATGGTGCGTTATCCTGCTGGAAGTAGCATCAGAAGATGCTCCACAGCTCATAAAGGGATGGACATGGTCAGCAGCAATACTCAGGTAGCCTGTGGTGTTTAAACTGTGCTCGGTTGGTACTAAGCCATCTAAAGTGGACCAAGAAAATCTCCCCCACACCTGTACACCACCAACAGCCTTAACCTTTGATCCACGGCAGGATGGATCCATGCTTTCATGATGTTTCCAGCAAATTCTGAGCCTACCATCTGAATGTGGAGCTGAAATCGAAACTCATCAGACAAGGCAACATTTCTCCATCTTCTATTGTCCAATGTTGGTGAGTGTGTGTGAATTGTAGCCTCAGTTTCCTGTTCTCTGCTTCAAAGTTGGACCCCAGCCAGCACTGCATGTGGGGCCCATAAAGGTTAAATTTTGGCTGCATATGAGGGACCCAAGTGGGTTTGTCCACGGTTTCCATGGTGGCCCCACCTGTGTTTTCCGATGTGGGCTTCCACATTTGGGGCTCATGTAACTTACACTATGAGATGTGCTAATTTGCCCAGTTCAAGCCCATGCCAATAGGTTATAAGGGAAAACACAGGTGGGGCCATCATGGAAACCGTGGACAAACCCACTTGGGGCCCTCATATGCAGCCAAAATTTAACCCATATGGGCCCCACATGGAAATGCTGGCTGGGACATGTTGTGTGTTCAGAGATGCTATTCTGCATATCTTGGTTTGAACCAGTGCTTATCTGACTTCCTGTTATCTTTCCATCATCTCCAACCAGTCTGCCCATTCTCCTCTGACCTCTGGAATTCTGGTCCAGACAACTGCTGCTCACTGGATATTTTCTCTTCTTCAGATGAGATGGTTGCATGTGAAAATCCCAGTAAATACTCAGACCAACAACCATGCCACCTTGAAAGTCACATAAACCCCCTTTCTTCCTCATTCTGATGCTCAGTTTGACCTTGTCTACATGACTGAATGTGTTGAGTCAACAAGACGTTATCAGAGAGAGAATAAGAAAGAGAAAGGATCAGAACAAGAGATAAGACAAAAGTCAAGGTAAGATTGTCTTTTACTGGCCGAAGAGAAAGTACAGGAAGGATGCAAGATGAATGCTAAATTAGCCGTTAACAGTGGCCGCATCACCAAGAAAATCTGCAAAAGTTCTGTAGTGTGTCCCTCAAGGCGCCCCACTCACACCCTGCAAGTAATATAGGTGTGTGTAACAGAAACAGGTATCAAAATGAAGAGAGGTTATCTGTTTGGCAGTGGGCAAAGAGAGAAAAGCTGGGAAAAGCAAAAACAGAGGTCAAGACAGCAGTAAGCTGTGCACATACAAAAGCTAATTTAACTTACAGCAGCTCAGACTGTCCTGTTCACAATGAATACCTGGATGTTATGAAGCTAAAAAGACAAATGGACAACTTGGACAATAGCCTTTTGTGTTGTCAAATTAAATCTGTATCCAGTTAAACGTAACTGTCAAATTAATTATGTAAAACTGGATAATGTATGACTAAAGGTGCATGGATGGCGTTAACTGTGTGAAAGTCGTGGTTATTTTTATTTTCCCATGTAGGCTTTATGGCTCTGACAACTACATTAATTTATTTATGTGCTGTAAATGTTAACAGTCACAATACTTCAGCACATAGCTTAATCATCTCTATGGCAACTATGTCAAATCATATTGCTTCTGTTTGATGAAATGAAAGTAGGAAATATGGGAGGTAGAAGGGGAATAGTGTAGGCTATGCCAAAAAAACAAACATGAAAAAACAAAACAAAACAACACATTTAAAAGTTGCATTTAATAAATTTAACTTGGTAACAACAGCGTCTTTAAATGCAACAACATCTTTAGGTATATAAAGGTAATGATCGCTGGTTGGAAAGGCCCTTTGTGGAATTTTGTCTGGGGCTCCAAGAGACTGTAGCATTGCCTCTAATCATACCTTTTGGGCATTAAATTGGTGTGAAGTTGTGATTGACATGCTGCCGTCCAATAACTGTGCACGTTTTTCCTTAATTATTTGTCAGATCCACTGCGTTTTCAGCTTACCACACAGAAGCATTCACAAAATGTGTTATGAGGTTAGATGAGAGGTGCGGAAAGAGACAACTGACAGACAACTAGAGGAAAGGACTGAAGGCTTTACTCTAAACCAACAAATATCCGCATAGCAGGAGTTAAAAAACTGCAGAATTTAGTACAAGACAAAGAAACCCTGATGCAAAAGTACAAAATGAATGTGTCATGCAGCGGTGAGGTCTTGTCTGGTTTTTGGGTTTCGGTCTTGTCACTTCCTGTTTTATTTTTGAAGTAACTCTCTTCTTGTTTCAGGTCACTTGCCCTTCCTCATGTCACCAGTCAGTCTTCCCTGATTACCTGATTGTATCCACCTGTTTCCCTTTGCCCTCATGTGTTCTAATAGTCTGTGTCTCCCTTGTCTTGTGCCAGAGTGTTTTTTGTCTGTGCCTTTGCCTGACCATCTCCACAGATCTTGCAGCCTTCACCATAGCTGTTCCTGGTCTTTTTTGGGTTAAATAAAACCTGTGAACTGTGCCCTGATCTCTGCGTCTGAGTCCTGTCTGAGGTCTGGGCCTGACAGAATGAATGATGAAAATCAAGAAGCCTAGGGGATGGGCGACTAAGCGAATGGATGCAGTTGGGTGATGTTGAGCAACAAGACACACAGAGAGCAGAGGAAGGAAAAAACAAGCAAACAAAACTAACTCATAACTGCTGGAACACAACATGACAAACCATTAAACAAAACCATGAACAAAACAATGACTTTTAAACAGAAATCTGTTAAATTAAAACCTGTTAATCTGTTAAATAAACTTAAATGAAGTCTAGCCCACCTGAAGAAAACACAAACACCAAATACAATAACACAAATAAAGAGTTAAATCATTTATTAAGATGGAAATATAAAGCAAAGCCCAAGTAACTCAAACTAAAATACACAATTTCCAACACTGACGCTTGAAGGAAACATTCCTTTGGTTAGTTTAGAGAAATACAAATTTTCAAAAAGTACAGGAAAATATTAACCATCTGTGTATGAGTCAGTAAACATGTGCTTAATGTTTAATTTGCATGGATGTAAAGTGTGTTTTTGTGGCAGGCAGACGGCTCCCTGTTGCCAAATGGGAGTGTTGCAGAGCTTCATCCACAAACTGGAGGGAAACCAACTGACGAACCAGTCTGTTTGGTGATTCTTCAGCCAAATCCACTGTTTAAAGTTACGCACACACTGAACTCCAAGTTTGAGCTGTTAGACAACTTAATTCTTCATTTAAAGAAGAAACAAAACAATAACGATAATAAGTTCACTGCCTAAAGATGCAGATGTTTTCTTTCAGACTCGACTCAGGAGAAAAGCGAAAAAGATGTACGCTGTAAATGGTCCAGGCTGTTCCCACTCTTAAGCTAGGTACACACTACAGGATTCCTGAGACCTTCATAGATGTAGAGACCACACACTTAATGATTACAAAAGACAAATCACACAAAATTTGCTTCTTCTGATCATATAGTGTGGGGTGTACACGACGGAGAACACCCACACTAACAGCAGAGAATCGGCTCCTTCACTGTCAACATCCCAAATCTCACGATATCAAACGAGACTTTAGCATACACAAACGTAGCAGACTTTTCAGCTTCTTACATTGTGGGAAAAAAAAACACGCATAAATAGGAAAAAACATTGTGGAAAAAGTCATAGAGAGTATGACCGCGAGTTGGAGGTGAATAAAAATGGCCACAAACATTAGATAGCTTGGAGAGCAGGGCTGTAAGCTAATGGCTATGTGCTCTTTCTTTGTGTTTACTTCCTTTTCCGTCAGTCAGCTGTTAGTCAGCTCTTGCATTTTGATTGGCTGTTGTTCAGGGAGCCTCCATGTGATTTCCCAATGAGAGCAGTGTTTTTGATTTTGCACAGCTGTGATCACTTTGCGTGTTCCGGTCCTCTCGGAACACCACACACACACCAGGATTTCTAGTCGCAAATATTAAACATGTTCATTATCTACGATCTCTCCTTCCGAGCGGATCTGATCAAACAAAATCCCTCGTAACTCTCATCACACCTTGAGAAGATCAGATGCAATGTGTTTTGCAAACATCCGACAATCGGACCTTTGCTGGCTTTGATTGCAAGGGGAAGATCGGGACATAAATCGGGCTGATTTTCCTGTAGTGTGTACCTGCCTTTACAGCATGAGTCAATATTTGTCTTGTTCATTTTTCACAAGCAACACAGAAAATCACAAAAGAGTTAAAAATGAGCTTATTCTCATGCAGGAACGGAGGGGTATTTCAGAAAAGAAAAAAAATGCAATAACGAAGCCTGGGCTCGCGGTTGCTACATACTCTTGACCTACGTTGCTGGTTCCAAAACAGCAGCTATGATTAAGCTATTGCAGCCCAATGTTGGTTGACCCAGGTGTGGGCATGTTGACGGGAAGAAAGCGTCACACACTGAGCCCCAAAATCCTGATGTAAACAGCAAAATGGAGAGCGTCTTAATTGCCATAGGTTGAATTGCAGCCAGTGCAAAGCGCTGAGCAAAGATGAAGCTAACTTTGAAATAATCTTTTTAATTGTGGTTGGAAATAATAATAAAGAAAAAACAAATAAAGAAAACTTTCCCAGACACATTAGAGCACCTTCCCCATGAACAGTGGACCAAAATACCTGTCAACAGGTGTAGAAGTATTTTTGAACATTACAAAAAACATCTGATTGCAGTGATTGCCTTCAAGTGTTGCTTAAAAAAATTTACCCTCAGAGCCCCATCATGCTTGTTTACTTGTTTTATTTTTGTGTGTTTGTTTTTTTAATATTTTATTCTAACCACAAATCAAAATCAGTGTAATTATTTTCATAGCATTTTTATTCATCAATACTTTTGTCAATTTCAGCTTGCTATTCTTTTCCCTCTTTAATTGGTATGGTAGGGTATGAATAAGTCTGAGTTTGACTGTATGTCCAGCACGGTTCATTCATATTTATGGGATGGTCACAAACTATTTCTATTGACTTTGTCACATCTTTCTCATTTAATTTAATGTTAATGCTATTTTTTTTTTCAAATTATTGTTCTAAACATAATAATTCACCTACTGTATGAATATCAAATTCCTTTATGACAATGTTCCTTAATCCTGGTTCCAGACACCCCTGCCCTGTATGCTTTTAGTTGTTTACAACTCCAGCACACCTGAATCAATTAATGAAAGTGCTCACTGAGTTTGCAAGGCTGCTAATGAGCCATTTATTTGAGTCAGGTGTGTTTAAGCTTGAAAACCTGTAAAACATGCAAGACAGGGTTGCTGAGGACCAGGATTGAGAACTGCTGCTTGTATTCAGCCATCACAGCAACATAAACAGCACTGAATGAACACTTTTCTATGAAACATGAGGACAATCAAATGACATTATCAGTGACATTTTCACATTTAAGTGAACATAAAAGAAAAATTCCAATCAGATATATTTGATTTGTTCACTTAAATAGAAAAAAATTCTAAAAGTGTTTTTTAAAAACAAATGAAAATGAGTGATAGTTAAAGTGCAGTAGCTACAGGAGTGCAGTAAAAGGTTGAATGTGTGCTGTGATGTGTCAAGATGTGCATTAACGTTTCAGTTCAGATTACATAATCTTTAAAATGTTCACACACACAAATCCTCATCAACACGCATGCATTCATGCATGCCAGTGTGAGCATGAACGCCCCCTCTCCTCCCCTGTATAACAATGTGTACTTCCTTATGTTCGGTCCAATCAGATCAGAGCGTAGCTACAACTCCCTGCAGGAACATTAGCAGGCATGACTTGAAACCAACCAGAACACTCCCACGAGGACGACTTTGTCCTCCTCCTTCTGACATACCCGAGGAGAAAACCAAGGATTAAGAAGAACCTAGCTAAGTACACCCTGAAATGATCTCATGTGGCTTGTTGGGAGCAGCGTAGCACTGAGGCGTGTTCAGCTTGCTTCAGCACAGCCTGAGGGTCGGACCTGCTGCCCGCTACACTGACATCAGATTATTCAACTCGTCCTCCTGCTGACCCTGAGCAGCTTCAGCTCAGTTTCATCACAGCAGGGTGAGGTGCTTGGAACATGTTTAAACACTTTTAGGTGCAAATCAAATCAACAGTAAATCAGTCAAAACAATTAGCTTACAGTATAAGTGTTGCGGTACGTCATCCTAAAAATTATACCCTCCAGTTAAAGAAGGAAAAAATCAGCTGTCAGGGAAATAAGTTGTAATGGACAAAAGTAGTAATAGATAAAAATTCTATGAAAATCATGACATCGATTTTGAATTGTGGTTAGACACAAATTTTACAAACAAACAAACAAAAAATAAAACTAGAAAACAAGAATGATGGGGCTCTGAAGCTAAAATTTTGTTGAGCAACACTTTGAGGCAATCACTGCAGTCAAGTGTTTTCTGTAATGTTTAAAAAGACTTTTACACTTGTGGAAACGTATTTTTGTCCACTGTTCATGAGAAAAGTGCTCTAATGTTTCTGGGACAGTTTTGTTTCTTTGTTTATTTAAAATTAATTCCAACTACAATTCAGAAGCAATATGTTATTTCACTAAATTATGATTTATAAATATTTATTTATTATTAGTTTCTTGTTATTTGAACTACTATTGTGAATTTAGTCTTTTCTTCATTTGGATGGTATGAATAATTTTGAGTACGACTGTATATCTAATATGGGTACCGATATTAGTATCGACATTGTCGATATTTGTAACGATCCGTCCACCACTGCTTTAGACTGTGCAGATTTTTTTTTCTTTTCATGAATGTAATGGAGAATAAGTGGGTGAGTTAACTGCATTTATTGTTTCTTCATTGCAACAGTTGAAATAACTACATTTTCTTTAATTGGAGGGTTTGAATAATAATGAGGACGACTGTATATTACAGTGGTTTTCAATCTTAAGGCCCTTTCAGATAGAACGTGTTTTTCGCTGAGTTCACCGCGGGGTAGGGCGCAGAGTCGGCGGCAGCATACACGTCAGGCACGCGTTGCTAAGCGACAGACCAGGAAGTGTTTTCTCCCCAGCACGCTTCATTGTGAGAGATGTACCCCCCCCGTCGTCGCAGCAAAGAGCTTTTCTCCAGAGGAGGAGGAGAAGATCAGCAGCAGATAAAAGGGTGGGGGTCCACCTGATCCTGATAACAAGGCAGAAAGTGGGGAGTTCAGGTTCGTCCGGGAGCTGCGTTCTTTTACACAGACCGCTTCCAGGTTTACTTCAAGCTGACCAAGGACCACTTTTTTCCCTGAACTGGCCTCTCCTATTGGACGTGCTAGGATGTCTGTGACGACGCTGTGAAAAATTCTAATTCGAGCGCAGCGGCGTGAGCGCCACCGCGGCGGCATGCGCCCACCTTGCGCGGAGCTCCGCGGCATGGCGGAAACAATGAATGGGTTTGCCGCCATCCTCTTGCGCTTGCCGCGTTCTATCTGAAAGGGCCTTTAGGGTCAAGACCCCCAATGTGGGTCCCATGACAATTTCAGGGGGCCGCCAGGTCATTGTATATACTATATATATACTGTGTGTGTGTATATATATATATATATATATATATATATATATATATATATATATATATATATATATATATATATATATATACAGTATATATGTATAGAATAACTTTGGGATTTTTTGGGTCATCAATATTAAAGGCAGAATCCAAAGTTTTGCCCCGTTTCTGTTAATAAACACTATTCAAACTGAGCGCCCCTCCCCTTGGCTTAATGGCTGAATCGCTCTTCTCCAAAGCTCTGAAGCAGGTTAAAGCCAAACCAATATCTAAAGCTAAATATTGATCTAAAGCTCTTTTAGGCCTACTTCCCTTTTTTTCCCTGCATCTGCCTTTTTTTTGTGCTTTTACTGTTCTCATGCCCCACGGATTGACCCCCCCCCCCAAACCCCAAAACAACAACAACATTAAAAACAACGTTCTGCTGGTTCATCTCCAAATAGCGCCTGATTATATATTGATATCTGTCTGATATTGATATATTTGATCGATATATTCAGTTTTAAAGCCAATATTGGCCGATACCGCTAACAGGCCAAGGATTTTGTGCATTTCTACAGGTTACTTCAAAATTGTGAATGTGTGTACTGTCTTCTTATACATGCCATTTAAGGAAAGGCAAGTTTATTTTGTACAACACATGTCATGGACAAGACAGGTCAAAGTGGCTTACAGTACATAAAAAATTAACAGCATTCCAGTATTTTAAGGCATTACTTATTCCAAACGGTGCTCTTGCACCTATCAAACAAAGCTGGTACTGCAGCTTTAGAAGTTTTCTCTTCACAAACAGAGTTGTTTGTCAATTCAGAGCTGCCATAGTAAAAATGATGGCAGAATTATGGTGGCTGCCATGTTTATGGACCTACAAGTAGATATAGATGGCTCATTCTAAGAGGATAGAAACCCAACAGTTATCTTGGTTATTTATTTCGGTTTTTAAATATATAACAATTTTTCTGCCATTGACCTTTAATTTGGTCACACTGCACCTTTAAAAGAAGACTTAAAGGTGCACTGTTGATTGAATAATCAACAGTGTGGAGCTCCTAATCATGGACCATCACAGTTGGGGTGCTTCACTGAAATGTTTCATTTAAATTAAATCAAGTAGCAAAATTATGTTTGCAGAAAAAACAATTATGATTATAAAAAATGAACAATAACAATAACATTAATTATAAATTAATGAGTCATTGTAGAGAGATGTGAAAGGCTGTAGCTGTGGGCAGGAACACAAACATTGTCAGATTCTCGAAGAAGCCATTTCTCAATATTCTTGATTATTATTATTATTTCAACTGTAAAATACTGTTTTATGATTAAAAGCTCTTGTGGGATGTTTTAAGGGGGTACAACATGTGCCTTGTTATTGTTTGTTTGTTTTCCAGTCATAATATTATTTGATATTTCATCATTCAACATGAAAAATCAGCTACATATTTAGACCTAGTGCTAATTCATACCTATGCAAGTGCAGTTGTCTGAATCTGTACAGAAAAATGTCAAGTTTAATTTGAACAAGAGATGTTCTGATGCCATTTTTTTTCCTCCTGATACTGATTCCGATGCTCGTGCTGCGGGTCCGACGCTTATCAGCCGATACCGAGTACCAATTCCACGATGTTTGAAAACAAATATCATATTACACCTGCAAGGGTCTGTGATGTAACTATCATCATGGTAAGGCCTGACTCAGGTTAAACATGTAAAACATGAATGAATACAGCAAATAGAGCCATTCGTTTTTAAATACAACCTTGCTTGTGGGAGAATCCAGTCTGAAATACTGCTCCACTATCATCTGACAGGTGTCAGGTGATCGGTTCTTCCTCACCCCTCAAAACCAGAAGGCTGCAGACGGCAGCGCAGCGCAAAGTTAAGATCTGACAGGTGATCAGTAAATAGATCCCTATTTTATTAAATGACGTGGTATCAGACTCCTGAACCCCAGTACTCACCGATACCAACATCAGCATTTTTGGCAGAATTGGAAGTTTTAACTGGTAATGTGAAATCTAATGAAAATACACAGTTAATTGTTAGAAACTGGATTTAAAAGAAAAATAAAAATTCTATTCAGCTGTTCCAGTTGCACCAACTCAGAGAAAAATAGATGTCTCCAAAACAGCCTGTTTGTGAGTATCTACTATACAACTGCAGTACAAGCTCGAGAAATCACAAAGATGTTGTACTGTAATGATGCCGACATGACAAAAGCAAGAAAAGATTGTTGTAAGAACGTAATTATCAATAACAACAAATTAGTGCTGTTTACACACACTAAAAAATATTGGGTTATTTTGGTAACCTTGTTTATGGGTTGTTAGTGTTAAGTTAAATTTTGGGGTTATTTTTCTATTTATATTTTCATATCTTATTTTAAGAGTAACCCATTTTCTGGGTTATGGGGCATTTTAATCCAATTTCTGTGTTTTTAAGGTTATGCACCATTTTTGGGTTGTTTTTCAGAGAGTAACCCAGTTTTTGGGTTAGACTTGTGTTGGTCTTTTTTTTTTTAGCCATACTTCAACTTTTTTCTTGACAGGGAGTATTTCATGGAGCAGCTAATCTTATTAACATACTTTATAATCACGCATCTTCCTACATAAAATGCTTCCTTTACCTTTTCGAGGTAAATACTTAAGCATGCTGTACTATGACCATACACAGGAACGTCGGTGGTAAATATAATAATAGTAAATCATTATTATTACCCAAAAGTTGGGTTGAAAAAGGTAGCTCAACCCGTTGGGTTAAAACAACCCCAAAAGGGAGTTGGTCCTTATTTGAACCAGCAATTGGGTTTAAATTGTTTTTTTTCAACCCAACTGTTTTTAGAGTGCTCAAGAAACTTAAAGATCATAACTAAAACTTTTCCATCAAAACAATTTTAAAAAAAAAATTCATCCATCCACAAAATGTCTTGAGGGGTGCAGAATAAAAGTATTTATTTTACAGAATAAATTACAGTATATAAATAATTGCAGGAAAAGAAAGCAATAAATAAAAGTGGCACAAGACACACAAGACACACCACCTCATGTTTCATTAAACCAAACAACTCCACTCAGTGTGTTTTTCCTAAACTAAATTGAGCAAAAACAAAGGCCCTGATTAATTTTTTTTTAGTGGATTGTCAGTCTCTCCTAATTCCTCCGATCTCCCTGGCGGCCCTTGAGTCTGTGTTTGCTTCCTGTTGCCTTCACTTCATTAGTTGTGTCATTCTGTGCTGCTGAAGCTGCTAACGACTGACTCATGCTGGAGCTGCGAGCTTATTTAGAGCTGCCTTCCAAATGCAGATCCAAAGCATGATATCTGGTATTTGCTCATAATTTGCAGAATCCTTCCAATATATTATTGAGGATAAATTTATTTAATAAAGATCCAGTTTCTTTTTAAAGATGTGTTTTTATTATTTTGAGCTTCACTTCAGTCTATTTTACACTGCATATGGCTTGACATGAGAAAGCAGAGCAGATATAATTAGAGAGTAGAAAGCAAACTTAAAAACTTGATCCTACTTCCTGTGTTGGATCACCGAGTTTTATTTCCACATCCTCTATTCTGGTTTGTATTCTTGAGCTTTCAAAATCGGCACAAACAGATGAGAGACACAGAAGAGAGGGAGAAATAACAGAGTGTTTAGGTGAAGGCAACCTCAGACTGTTAGGTATTCAGCTGAGAACTTTGTTTCTGACATTCAGTTAATTCATCCATGTTATATTTGGATATTTGGTACCAGTGTTTAGAGAGAATCAACAGAAAACTGGATAAGTTTTAGGTAGGGCATTGTGTGCATGTTAACACATGTATTTCCCTTCAGCTGAAAACAAATTCCTAACCGTTCCCATATGAGGATTTCTTTCTTTCATATTTTTAAGCTATATGTATTTGCAGCTGCTACACCGCCTTCTAAACCTGCTGTAATTGAAAACAGGAAAATGCACATATAAACTTAAAGTTGTACTTCCATGGTCATTTCATTAATATTTCTGTGTTCTCCATTATTATTGAATGCATTCTGCATCGTTTCTGTTTTAAAAAAAAACCTTCTGGTATCTTTGTATCCAGCTGTATTTGTATACTAGAAGAGAGGCTTGTGGTCCAACGGCAGGCTTTTCCGGGTCCTTCTCATGAATTTCCGTCTGATTGGCTGCCTCCCATCAGTGTATGAAGGAAGCTCCGCCCTCCGCTCTTATTTCGTTACAGACAGGAAATAGAGCCGACAAACAAGTTTGTTCTGCCATGCTAACAAACAGTTAGCTAATTAGCTTCTCAACTCCGAAGCTACAGTCGTGCCGTCTTTACTTCTAGTGTGTAGTGGAGGGTTACCTGCCTTCCAATGGACAGATAGAAACCCCACATGGGATACGCTATTTGCAATGTTACGTAGAAGTGCGAGGCTGTTCCCGATTCGCTCTTTTCTTCGTATTGTTTCTCTGATGAGGAAGCACAGCCGACTGGGGGGAACGCAATGCTAGCAAGTCAGCATGTGTAAGTAAACAAGGGGAAACCCTCCGTATTTCAGAAGGAGCAAGTTAAACGGGTTTTCAGTGGAAGGAGGCCTTTAAACAACATTACATTTGTAAGTTAACAACACCTTGCTGTAAATTCACCAAACAATGCTGCAGATTCCACAATAGAGCAACAAACTCACCAATTATCAACATACTTTCAAATATCCATCCAGAACAAAGCAAAAGCGTATTTTCCAATCATTAAAGATCAACTTGTTTAGAAACTGAATAAATCTGCTGGATGAGTGCTTTCTCAGCTAAAAGAAATGTGCTTTTTAATGGCGAAGTCCAATACAAAGGCTTAATTTGGACCAAATTTTGAAGAAAGGATGTGATGTGTGAGGAACTGAACAGAAGCTGACAATTTTCAATTTCCATCTATCTATCCATTTTCTTCCACTTATCCAAGGTCGGATTGCGGGGGTAGCTGCCTAAAGGCCCATTCATGCTCCCTTACGTATGTAAATGGCGACGTCTGCTTCATGCGTCGCCCTGCATTGCTGCCTTCATACTTCCATGTGTCATCTGCGTTCCCATTGGTCATAAACCAGTTTGTCCGCTTGGCTGTCCCTGTGCCCTGATGATGTGATGTCGTATATGAGGGTATTTTCGGACACACTCGCACAGCCTCTCCTCAAAAGCTGTAGCCATGTCTACAGGTCCTCTGTTTGTTTGGTGTCTTCTTTCTCAGGTGCTTTTATTGGGCTACTGACCCCGGCTTTTTTTGTGTTGTTATTTTTCCGGTTCCTGTTCTTCTTCTCTGGGGTGTTCCTGCATATCAGCTCCACAGCTCAACAATGACCCTGCGGTTTCTGGTGGTATTGCTCCGTCTTCTGCGTCTAGTGACGGACCAACAAGCCCCTCTAAAACGTACCAAATTACGTACGTAACCGATGCGGATGACGAACAAAACTGTTCCTCCGTCTGCGTATCTGTCTTCTACGTCAAGCATGAATGGGCCTTAAGCAGGGAAGCCCAGACTTCCCTCCCCCCAGCCACATTCACCAACTCGTCAGGGAGGATCCCGAGGCGTTCCCAGGCCAACCGAGAAACGTAGTCCCCCCAGCGTGTCCTCGGTGTCCCTCCGGGGCCTTGTTCCAGTGGGACGTGCCCAGAACACCTTACCAGGAAGGTGTCCAGGAGGCATCCTGACTATATGTCCGAGCCACCTCATCGGGCTCCTCTCGAGTAAAGTGTCCGCAGACAAGCGAACTTTACTGCTGGAGACATGCAGGAGAACTATCACTGCTAAACCAGTAAGAACTAGGGCTGTAACGGTACACAAAAATCACGGTTCGGTATGTACCTCGGTACAGTAACAGAGAAAAAATGAACAAATATTAACTGTCTTGTGTTTTATCAACAGGTTCACTAAAATTTTACATCACAGCCGAGTACATACTACATACCTGAGCCAGTGTTTTCCCTATCAGACCCAGCAACAGTCAGGTTAATTTATCCTGATCTGGTTTTCTATCCAGCACCAGCTCACAAACTGGTTTCAGGTCTCATTTCCTCTAGAGCAGGTTTATGTTAAGCTCCTGGATTAAAAACTAAACTGATGTTAGTTATCAGGTTTACATGACAGCATGTCATTGCTCTGAGTTTCTGTGATCCGACCACCCACAGACACGTGCACGTCCACGGGATGAGCGCGCCCAGCGCCTCAGACAGCGCATGCATCTGAAAACAGTCAACCAGCTGAAACTCAGACACAGATATCAGTTTAAACTCTAGAAGTTGAAGATGGAAACATTCGCCTCCTCTTCACCTGCTGATTCTGAGAACAAGCACGTCGTGGGAACGCGCACAGCTGATACCGCCGTTGATCACGTTTAATTACGTCAGCACGCCATCTTAGATCTGAACTTTAGGAATATTTAGCAAGACTTCATGGAATGAAATGGTTTTTATCAGGGTTTATATCCTTTACGTGTTTCTGTCCTCTGTGTTTTCTCTTTTTTGTTTTTGAATCAGTTTGGAAACGCGGCAACAGAGTGAAGCTGCTGCTGATTATTTAGTTATTATCAACACTGGAATGCTGTAACTGGAAGGTTACCAGTTACAGAGTTTATGAATACACCATTCAGCAGAGCTAATTTGTAGTCTCTTTAGGTTATCAACACAGCGGCTGTCACCCTGGCGTTATCTCCCCCCCCGACCCCCGCACACTCCCAATGTTGTGAAGCTGATGGGGAAACACTGTGACCACAGTTCTGCAATGTTGGCACACTGATTTCGTTTTGTCGACTTTTATTCAGCTCCCTCTTCATCTAAACCGAAGCTCTCCCACTCCCAGACAGAGGACTGGAGAGTTGGCAGAGCTTCCTGTAGCTCAACAATCTCACATCCATGTTGTTATGGGTTGTTAGAAACAGGATGGTGAGCGCGCTGCGCTGGTCAGTTAAGTCCGGTGGCACGCAAGAACTTAAAGAAACAAATATCTAATAAATAAACAAATCCTGCGCTCAGCCATTTGGTACAGGGTCGTGCCGAACCGAGAGTAGTGTCCCGAACAGTTCGACACAAATACACATATCGTTACAGCCCTAGTAAGAACACTTATTTCATCCTCTTCTAGTGTATTTAAAGGCCAACTTTCAATTTAAACATATTTAGAAGTCCTTGTAGGGTATCAAGTCCACACTGAATGTTGTCAATGCAAAAATGTACAAATACTAGTCCGACAGGACTTTCCTGCCACTCCGTCTGAAAATAGCGCCCCCAGCAACAAACCGGAAGTGACATAGGAGTAGGCAAACGCTCCTGACTCTACTGATAAAAACATGGATCACAGCAGGAGGAGGCGACTCTGAATACAACATTCATCACAGCTTTAATGCTGAAGGACACAATTATATGTAGAGACATGAAAATATGGAAAATAACATTGAAAAGATTAATTTGTAAGTCACCTCTCGATTAGTTTTAATTTTTAAATCATATGTACCAAGATGCTTGGTGTCACACATTTAGACCTTTTAGAGGTCTACAGTCTTTAGAGAATTTAAAAAATCTGTTCCTGTTTATCTGATTTATTTTATTTTATTTTAGCAGCCATCATTATGTATTTGTTGAGGTTTTCAGTGTGTTTAAGTGACAGTTTGTGATAAATCTCCATTTAGAGGAGACAGACTCCGCTCCAGCGGATCATCTGGGACATGAATGTCTGCCGAACAGCGACAACATCCGTGTGTTTACTTCCACCGGCTTCATTACACCTCAACAAAACCCAGCAGCAGGACATTTTCCCTTTGACTCTGTCCACAGATGTCTCTGCTAACAGCAACACCGTCTCACAGCTCATACAAAGCACTTTAATATATTTTCGGAGACCAAATGTGGTGCGAGCAACAGACAGAAAAGTCGGTGCGAGCCGCTGAAAGTGACTGAGGAGCCGACATGAATCGTCCTGGAAGGAAGAGAAGACGTCCTGGAAGCCAAACATGAGCTCAGCCTGGAGGGACGAGAGTTTCCTTTCTCCTCTAGTTACTCTATGGTCAGAAACCCTCGCTT
>JALJCO010007126.1:0-25892 GCA_023101725.1 Atherinomorus stipes
AGTCAGCATCTAGAACCTTTAATCCCAATCAGCATCTGGAACCTTTAATCCCAATCAGCATCTGGAACCTTTAATCCCAGTCAGCATCTAGAACCTTTAATCCCAATCAGCATCTGGAACCTTTAATCCCAGGTCAGCATCTAGAACCTTAATCCCAATCAGCATCTAGAACCTTAAATCCCAATCAGCATCTGAACCTTCTTTAAGCTCTCTGATTGGTGGAAAGTTAGCCAGGGAGTGACTTCATCATCATGTCCAGGTGTAAATAGAGGTCTCTTAGCAACATAGTAGTGATGATGATGTTCTTATGATGAAGATGGGATAAATAATGATGTTATCATGGATCATTGGGAATTTACCAGATAGAGTCTCTGAATAAACATCAGATTATGAACTTCTGTTTATCACCTCATGGGTAAACCATCGGTCATAGTTAAGCAGGCAGAGTTATACTCGACCTTTCTGGAGACTCTGCTGATCTCAGGAGACTCTGCTGCAGTTTAAAGTGCTGCATGTAATCTGATTGTTCAGTTTGGTTTACCGTCAACCAAACACGTGGACACACTTATCACCCACCTCATGGCTTTACTTTACAACATTATCCCTCTGCCTTTCACTCCGGGTGCAGAAAAGTTCCACGTTCCCCTCAAAGGGAAGAGGACAGATAATCCCGCAGAGGCCACCCATAAAGTTTTATATAGCGAACAGTTATTTTTTCCTTTAAGGCAGATCATCTCTGCTCCATCTCCCATTTCCTCATCCCGGCTTATCAATAAGGGCAGAAGATGCATGACGCAGATCTGATGTCATGTCATCTGGAAAATTTTGCTCATGTTGGTTGTTCAGAGAAAAAAAAAAGAAAGATATGGAGAGTAAAAGAGAAGGTGACAGCGTCCAGTTTGTCAGAAGGAGAAGGCCATCTGTCCACTGGCTGGCTGCGAGGGTGACATCAGCTCGTAACTCAGCGCCGGTTCCAGGGCGATGACGAGGGGTCGAGCTTTGTCCCTTCCTCTCTGGTAGGAGATACCTGGAGGATTTTCACAGCTGTGCGCCGCTGATCCACGACCAAGACTGAGCGGGGTAAAATTAGGAAAGGTCAGATTAATGCCTACAGGGGAGTGCTGTATAGGCCCAAAGCCGACTACCAATTAAGGCAAGGCAAGGCAAGGCAAGTTTATTTGTATAGCACATTTCATGTACAGAACAATTCAAAGTGCTTTACATAAAACATTATAAGCAAAAGGGAGAGAAAAAAAACAATTAGAAGCATGATTCAAAATTAAAAGCATTTAAGATTAAAAAGAGAGAATACAGAGACGTGCGGATTTTAACTTTTGAATAAAATCTACGTAAATGCAGCTGAGAACAGGTGGGTCTTCAGCCTGATTTAAATAAACTAAGTGTTTCAGCTGATCTGAGACTTTCTGGGAGTTTGTTCCAGACATGTGGAGCATAGAAGCTGAACGCAGCTTCTCCATGTCTGGTTCTGACTCTGGGAACTGATAAAAGGCCGGATCCAGATGACCTGAGGGGTCTTGTAGGTTCATACTGGGTCAAGAGGTCACTGATGTATTTTGGGCCTAAACCATTCAGAGCTTTATAGACCAGCAGCAGAACTTTAAAGTCTATTCTCTGATGGACCGGTAGCCAGTGTAAAGACCTGAGAACTGGACTGATGTGGTCCACTTTTCTGGTCTTTGTGAGAACTCGGGCAGCAGAGTTCTGAATGAGCTGCAGCTGTTTAACTGATTTTTTAGGTAAAACCAGTAAAGACGCTGTTACAGTAGTCAAGCCGACTGAAGATGATGATGGACTAGTTTTTCCAGATTTTCCTGAGACATCAGATCTTTTATCCTTGAGATGTTCTTCAGGTGATAGTAGGCTGATTTAGTGATCGCTTTGATGTGTTTTTCAAAGTTTAGGTCTGAGTCCATCACTACACCCAGATTTCTGGCCTGATTGGTGGTTTTTATGTGGATGGACTGAAGTTCTGTGACAACCTGCTGTCGTTTCTCTTTGGCTCCAAAAACAATCACCTCAGTCACCTACCAATTAAGCATATCAGATGATGTGCATCTCTGTAATCAGAAGGGGTGTGGTCTAATGACATCATCACCCTATATCAGGTGTATTAGGCAAACAGAATTATTAGGCAACTATCTTTCCTTTGGAAAAATGGGTCATAAAGGGACTTGACAGGCTCCGAAAAGTAAAAAATAGTGAGATATCTTGCAGAGGGATGCAGCACTCTTAAAATGTCCAAGCTTCTGAAGCGTGATCATCCAACAATCAAGCGTTTCATTCAAAATAGTCAACAGGGTCGCAAGAAACGTGGAAAAACCAAGGCGCAAAATAACTGCCCATGAACTGAGAAAAGTCAAGCGTGCAGCTGCCAAGATGCCACTTACCAGCAGTTTTGCCATTTTTCAGAGCTGCAACATCACTGGAGTGCCCAAAAGCACAAGGTGTGCAATACTCAGAGACATGGCCAAGGTAAGAAAGGCTGAAAAACCACCACCACTGAACAAGACACACAAGCTGAAACGTCAAGACTGGACCAAGAAGTATCTCAGACTGATTTTTCTAAGCTTTTATGGACTGATGAAATGAGAGTGAGTCTGGATGGGCCAGATGGATGGACCCGTGGCTGGATCGGTAAACAGCAGAGAGCTCCAGTCCCACTCAGACGCCAGCAAGGTGGAGGTGGGGTACTGGTATGGGCCAGATGGATGGGCCCGTGGCTGGATCGGTAAAGGCCAGAGAGCTCCAGTCCCACTCAGACGCCAGCAAGGTGGAGGTGGGTACTGGTATGGGCCAGATGGATGGGCCCGTGGCTGGATCGGTAAAGGCCAGAGAGCTCCAGTCCCACTCAGACGCCAGCAAGGTGGAGGTGGGGTACTGGTATGGGCCAGATGGATGGGCCCGTGGCTGGATCGGTAAAGGCCAGAGAGCTCCAGTCCCACTCAGACGCCAGCAAGGTGGAGGTGGGGTACTGGTATGGGCCAGATGGATGGGCCCGTGGCTGGATCGGTAAAGGCCAGAGAGCTCCAGTCCCACTCAGACGCCAGCAAGGTGGAGGTGGGGTACTGGTATGGGCCAGATGGATGGGCCCGTGGCTGGATCGGTAAACAGCAGAGAGCTCCAGTCCCACTCAGACGCCAGCAAGGTGGAGGTGGGGTACTGGTATGAGCCAGATGGATGGGCCCGTGGCTGGATCGGTAAAGGCCAGAGAGCTCCAGTCCCACTCAGACGCCAGCAAGGTGGAGGTGGGGTACTGGTATGGGCCAGATGGATGGGCCCGTGGCTGGATCGGTAAAGGCCAGAGAGCTCCAGTCCCACTCAGACGCCAGCAAGGTGGAGGTGGGGTACTGGTATGGGCCAGATGGATGGGCCCGTGGCTGGATCGGTAAAGGCCAGAGAGCTCCAGTCCCACTCAGACGCCAGCAAGGTGGAGGTGGGGTACTGGGTATGGGCCAGATGGATGGGCCCGTGGCTGGATCGGTAAAGGCCAGAGAGCTCCAGTCCCACTCAGACGCCAGCAAGGTGGAGGTGGGGTACTGGTATGGGCCAGATGGATGGGCCCGTGGCTGGATCGGTAAAGGCCAGAGAGCTCCAGTCCCACCTCAGACGCCAGCAAGGTGGAGGTGGGGTACTGGTATGGGCCAGATGGATGGGCCCGTGGTGGATCGGTAAAGGCCACAGAGCTCCAGTCCCACTCAGACGCCAGCAAGGTGGAGGTGGGGTACTGGTATCATCAAAGATGAGCTTGTGGGGCCTTTTCGGGTTGAGGATGGAGTCAAGCTCAACTCCCAGTCCTACTGCCAGTTTCTGGAAGACACCTTCTTCAAGCAGTGGTACAGGAAGAAGTCTGCATCCTTCAAGAAAAACATGATTTTCATGCAGGACAATGCTCCATCACACGCAGCCAAGTACTCCACAGCGTGGCTGCAAGAAAAGGCTCTAAAAGAAGAAAAAAACTAATGACATGGCCTCCTTGTTCACCTGATCTGAACCCCATAGAGAACCTGTGGTCCCTCATCAAATGTGAGATTTACAAGGAGGGGAAAACAGTCCACCTCTCTGAACAGTGTCTGGGAGGCTGTGGTTGCTGCTGCACGCAATGTTGATGGTGAACAGATCAAAACACTGACAGGATCCATGGATGGCAGCTTTTCAGTGTCCTTGCAAAAAAGGTGGAGATATTGCTCACTGATTTGTTTTTGTTTGGTTTTTGAATGTCAGAAATGTATATTTGTGAATGTTGAGCTGTTATATTGGTTTTCCCTTGAGAAAATAAATATTTTAAGTTGCCTAATAATTATGCACAGTAATAATCACCTGCACACACAGATATCCTCCTAAAATTGATTAAACTATAAAAGCCCCACTCCAATTTCCAAAAAATATTCAGCTTTTATCTTTTAAGTACATTAAGAACATGGTGGTTGTTCAATAATAAAACGAATCCCTCAACAATACAACTTGCCTAATAATTCTGCACTCCTGTAATTCTAGTTCCTGTTGTTCACCACTACCCCGAGCCCTTCCCCTTGTCCATTTCAAGTGCTAGGAGTTTAATTATTCCCCTTAAGAACTGGGACAACCCTTCGAAATCCTCGTGTCACCAACAGTCGTCCGTGGTGCAGTAAACTGACTGTTTCTGGAAGAGTTGGCAAAGCCGTCTGCCGCAGCTATAATCTCCCTTCCTGGGCGATTGGATTATTTTTTCGGTTTTGGGCTGAAAAACATGAAAATAAAAGAAAGGCGCCTTCAACTCAAGCTTAACGTTAATATTACGTTCCAGACAAGAGCAGATGCACGTAACTTTACGAAACTAGCAATTTTTTTACATTTGTAATAAAACTCTGTAATGCATTCAACCGACCTTAAAGGTACAGTATGCCTGCATGTGAGATATTAAGTGCTCCAGAGTCTTGCTCAGCATGAGGGTGAGGAGAAGATGGACCATCATTCTGTGAGTGTACTATTCCTTTAAGTTAGATCAATGTAAATAAATCCCTCATATCAGCCACAGCCCAGAAACTCTTCTTACACCACTCGTTTTCTAGTGTGCCGCTGGAAATCTCCGTTTGGAGGGCCGGATAGCCCGACCACTTCCACCTCGGTCTGAACAGAATCAGGACGCCACCCCTTCACATGAACGCACAAAACGAAGGACGAGTGCTCCGGGGGGAATTGGAGTTCACCCTTTATCTGAAAGTCTACAACGTCTAACAGTTTCATGTTTAAACCTCTAGTAAATCGGCCGTCCTTTTCCACTTCTGTCCCTTCCTTTCCTCCATTATCCTCATCTCATCCTTTGTCATCCTCTGCGGTGTATCTGTGGTATGCAGGGGGACATTTTCCAGTGGGGGGGCACGCAGCGTCCAGCGAGGCCAGTTAGCGGACTGGTTTACTGCACACGGAGGATGTCTGCTAAAGTCTGCGACCGCAGCCTGGGCGGCCGATGCTCCCTGCACTCTGTAAATGATCGGCTTGGCTGCCACCTTCGCTGCAGGCCCGGCCGTCCACATAAACTCACACGGGATCATGACTTCAGCTCATCGTCTCTGCTCTCAAGATGTTTCCTCTCAGAAAAAGCCAAACGGGACGGTTTGCTGCTCCCGTCCGACTCTGCCGTGCCCCCTGCCCGACTTCCTCTCTGCAGCGTTATCCAGCGGTGTTTCATTAGACGAGGAATGCTGCTGAACAAGGCTGCGAGGCCATTAGAGGCAGATAGGCACCAGATGAAAGCTTTGCAGAGTGTAATAAGGCAGCGCCGAGTGGGACGTTAGATATCTTTATCATTCTCACGTCGTCCTTGTTGTTGGCTCTTTCAAGTTTCCCGTTCTCCTCCTCCTCTACAGTTACCTCACATCCTGCTGCACACTCAGAAACAGAAGTATGAGACAGGATCATTTCTGTACCTGCAGGTACATTTTTTACAAATGTTCTCTCAAAAGTACAATATTGGTCTTTATGAGGCCAGAAGTACCTATATACTATGAAAATGGGTCCAAAGTAATATAAAGTACACATTTGTACCATTCCAACCCTAAGGGTACCTGCAGCATTGAAAAATATAATAATTATTCATTTATTATTAGCATCTTTGATTGTTGTCATAATCTCTATTTTATTGACTTTTATTCATCATCTTTAATTGGTTTAATTGTACTTTATTAACTCATACAGCTTGATAAGGTACAAAAATGGACCATGAAGGTACAGAAATGTCTTTCAGAAAGGAACCCCCCCAGCAACAAGCTTTGGACCGTTTTAAAGGAACATTCCACCCACAGAATGATGTAACTTTATCTCCCACCCCCCCTCATGGTGAGAAAGACTCTGCAGCACTTTTTTTAATATCTCAGATGCAGCCGGCGATCAGGAAGCCTTCTCGTTTCCCCCAACTTTCATATAATGGAGTTCACCGGGGTCCGAGCCAAAAAGGTCCATAAAAGTCCACAAAAACTTGTCAATATTCCTCCATACTGCTCGTCCAATGTAATCCAAGTGTCCTGAGTGGGTAGCGTCTAGAATTTACTGGAAACGACGTCATTTAGGAGATTTTTAGAGCCTAAACAGTAGAACATCAGTACAACATCAGTACTACATCAGTACTACATCGCATCTCCTGCAAGCACACCGATGCACGTTCACGAATCTACGGAAGCCGCGGCAGACGAGATCGCGCGTTCTCTTTCTTTCTTTCTTTGTTTTAAATCAATATCAACCCCTCTTGGACCCTCTTGTGTTTGTCCCGGTTTGTCTGCAGCTCTGTCGCTCTTAGCACAATGTAAACAGCTAATTTCTTCTTCTATGCTTGTATTATCTGCAGAGTAGGCTCTGAACGCTGAGGCTTCCGTAGTTTCCTGAACGTGCATATGCGTGCTTTCAGGAGATGCGATGTAGTACTGATGTAGTACTGATGTAGTACTGTTTAGACTCTAAAAATCTACTAAATGACGTCGTTTCCAGTAAATTCTGGACGCTACCCACTCAGGACACTTGGATTACATTGGACGAGCAGTATGGAGGAAAATTGACAAGTTTTTGTGGACCTTTATGGACCTTTTTGGCTCGGACCCCGGTGAACTCCATTATATGAAAGTTGGGGGGAAACGAGAAGCCTTCCTGATCACCGGCTGCATTTGAGACATTAGAAAAGTGCTGCAGAGTCTTTCTCACCATGAGAGGAAGTGGAAGATAAAGTTACATCATTCTGTGGGTGAACTGTTCCTTTAAGTACAAAGTGGTACCTCTGTTTTTGAGTGTGTAATTCTGCTGTAGCTGCTGGTTTGGCTTGAAATGTGACGTGACGACATCTGGGCAGAAAACTGATGTCATCTGAAACAAGATGTCGGATAAAGGCGGACACGTTTTGCAGCTCTGAACCTTGAACCAGCTCCTGACTGCAGTGATGTAGCGTCTCCCTGAGCCTCGCAGGCTGGTGGGGGGGGGGGGGGTGTCGCATGTTTGATTCAACCTTGTTTGGCCATAATGGGAACACATGAAGGGAGGAAGCATCTGTAAATGCCTCCAAATGTTCAAAACACTTTAAACCAACACACACACATACACAAGCCTAATTCAGGTCCATTTTGAAACCATTTTTTCTGCTGTTTTGACATCGTGCACAAACATCTGGAGTAGATTCAAAAAGTACATTAAGATCATGGAAGATACGAGCACCTTTTGAGATCTGTTGTACTGCTTAAATCCAACCTCACGTACCAAAATACTGGGACATTGTGTAAAATGTAAAAAAACAGAGTTTCTACGCGTCCTGGAAAACCTGGAAAAGGATTGAACATTTTTCCAGTCATGGAAAAATGTGTCATCGCAGCTTTGTCTTTACTTCATCGCTGTAAAAGAAAAAGCTTGTGGTGGAAGTTTTTAGTCTACAGTATGTTGTGATAACTTGACTCGTACTGTAGCAGCTGGAAAAGGTCCTGGAAAAGTCCTGGAAAACAACTTCTAGAAAAGAGTGGGAACCCTGATAACCATAAGCAACACATCAGGTGATGAAACATTTGAGAGAAAATCTTCTCTGTGGATCTGATGCAGCAACACTTCTGTAAAAAGTTGGAACAGCAGCAACAAAAGGTGGAAAATTAATAGTTGGAGGAGACTTTAATAGGCAGCAGACCAGTAACATGACTGGTCTGATCCAGATCACTGGACCCAGATCCAGACATTTCAGAGTCTTGCAGATGGACAGAGGTTCACCACCATCCGTGTGGACCACATACAGGATCCAGAACCACCACCATCCGTCTGGACCACATACAGGATCCAGAACCACCACCATCCATCTGGACCACATACAGGATCCAGAACCACCACCATCCGTCTGGACCACATACAGGATCCAGAACCACCACCATCCGTCTGGACCACATACAGGATCCAGAACCACCACCATCCGTCTGGACCACATACAGGATCCAGAACCACCACCATCCGTCTGGACCACATACAGGATCCAGAACCACCACCATCCGTCTGGACCACATACAGGATCCAGAACCACCACCATCCATCTGGACCACATACAGGATCCAGAACCACCACCATCCGTCTGGACCACATACAGGATCCAGAACCACCACCATCTGTCTGGACCACATACAGGATCCAGAACCACCACCATCCGTCTGGACCACATACAGGATCCAGAACCACCACCATCCGTCTGGACCACATACAGGATCCAGAACCACCACCATCCGTCTGGACCAAAAACAACCCCCATCTACATACAGGATCCAGAACCACCACCATCCGTCTGGACCACATACAGGATCCAGAACCACCACCATCCGTCTGGACCACATACAGGATCCAGAACCACCACCATCCGTCTGAAGACCACATACAGGATCCAGAACCACCACCATCCGTCTGGACCACATACAGGATCCAGAACCACCACCATCCGTCTGGACCACATACAGGATCCAGAACCACCACCATCCGTCTGGACCACATACAGGATCCAGAACCACCACCATCCGTCTGGACCACATACAGGATCCAGAACCACCACCATCCGTCTGGACCACATAAAGGATCCAGAACCACCACCATCCGTCTGGACCACATAAAGGATCCAGAACCCCCCCCCTCCGTACACAAACAACCACCACCCCTGGACAACATACAGGATCCAGAACCACCACCATCCGTCTGGACCACATACAGGATCCAGAACCACCACCATCCGTCTGGACCACATACAGGATCCAGAACCACCACCATCCGTCTGGACCACATACAGGACCCAGAACCACCACCATCCATCTGGACCACATACAGGATCCAGAACCACCACCATCCGTCTCCTGACATGTTGTATTTGCTCTGCTGGGAATAAAACATGAGTTGATGTGCGAGTCGTTGCATTCTTTGTGTTTTCATGTCGTGTCCCAGCGTTTTTGAGTCGGGTTGTACAATGATGGTTCTGGAAGCTGATAAATGTGTTTTTTTGTTTTTCTGTCTTTTCTCTGTGATGTTTTAGTGGCTGCTCCACAGGCATCCACCACCGACTGTATCTCACTAGGTAAACGGTCTTTAGCAGAAGCAGAAGCAGTAGATGTAGATGTAAATGCTTGTAGTTGCATTAAAATTATGAAAAAATCTGAACTCATGGTTCCTTCCTGGAGTTTTTCATTTGGTCCAAGTGTCCATCTGCATCCACGTTGATGAAGACCATGACTTGTTTCTGAAGAAAAGTGGACCCTGAGTTAGGATTTTTTGTCTTTTAGTGGAGTTATTTAATACGGAAGAGGATAAGGGCAAATGAAGTTTTCTTTTTTTTTTTTTTAGATTTAAGTCAGAAGCCTGACTTTTTTTCTCAGAATTCAATTTTTTTTCCAGAGCATTTGTTTTTTCTGTTTCTGAAAACGGTGAGAATTCTGGCAAAGACTAATTTAAAAAGTGGTGTTTAATCTCAATGGACTTTCTTGGGTAGATAAAGGTTAAATAAAGAATTTTTTTTTTTTTTTTTTTTTTAAAGTCAGAATTCAGAAAAATGTGAAAGAAAATCTTAAGATTATTTTTTTTCCAATATCTGAAAAAATTTCAGGAATCTAAATTTTTTCAGAAATTGAAGCTAAAAAAAATCTCAACTTTTTTCTCATTATTCTGACTTTTTACAGACCATGAAAAAAAAAGAAAAATAAGATGTTTTGTTTCAATTTCTAAAAAAAAGAAAGAAAAAAAAATTCTGAATTCTGAAAAATGTAAAAAAAAAAGAAACTGTTAAATTTATAGGTTTTTTGAAAAAAGTAAAAAATGTGAAACAAAATTCAGAATTTTTTAATTTCTGAAAAGTCAGAATTCTGAATTTTTTTCAAAATTGAAACAAAAAATCTCAGTTTTTTATGTTCGCACTCTTTTCTCAGATTTTTGACTGTTTAACAGAACATTATTAATAAATTGAGAACTTTTGTTTCAATTTTTAATAAAAAAAAAAAAAATCTGAATTCTGAGAAAAAAAGTCAGAATTCAGAAAAATGTGAAAAAAAAATTTCTATTTCTAAAAAAGTCATAATACTGACTTTTTTCAGAAACAATATAATAATGAAAAAATACCCACATTATTTTAATGTTATAGAAAAATTACAAAATTTTGAGGAAAAAAAAATCAGAATTCTGACATTAATCTAAGAATTTTATTTTATTTTTCTTCAGTGGCCCTAATCCTCTTCCATAATTTTACTTGTAGTTAACCTCAGAGTAATCCAGACGAGCTGAAGGCTTTCCACAGCGTGACCTATAACACACCGCAGCCCATTTACTGGGACTGTTGTCCAGTTTTGTCATGTTTCTCCTGAGAGATTACACATTTAACTCTTCTTCTTTCCTTTTCTGTCTCTTTTCTTTTGCTTTTCAAAGCTGATGTGACGGTAGAGTTTGGTAGGTTTCTTCTTATTGTCGTACCTCCTCCTCTACTTACTGTTCTTAGTCTTAATATCTAACTAACGGCCTTTCCTTGCTTCTACTCACAGCTGCAGAAACTGAAGGTACTGCTTGTCTAACATACAGAAAACCAAACAGATAAACCATTTGTGCCCGACCCTTTATTCATGTGTGTGTGTAATAAAACGTGAACGTCTTCGTCCTTCCCGTGTTTCCCACGTCAGAGCTCATTGCCTGTAAAGAGTAACATCAGATTTCATGGTCGTTTTCTCCTCTAAAAGCTTTTTGGCTCTTGCTTTTCACCGTGCCACATCTTTCACCCGCTGATTTGTCATTTTCATCCAAGTGGAAATCATTTGGAGAACCATCCTGTCATAAGCTCCCATCTGCCAAACTCACTTATGGTGCAGAGTTACTCCGAAGTAAATCAATCAAAAAGCCAGAGTGAGGATGGAGGCAAGTTTCAGTCCAGACACATGAACACAAAAGCTAATCTGTGTTCTTAACTGAGAGGGTTTATGGACTCTCCCTGTAGGGTTGGGAAGATACTTGCAATCAGAAATATTCAACCCCCCCCAATGAGTTAAAGTATTGATCCTGTAAAGGTTTTCAGAAGATCACGTTTCTGCTTCTGCGTGATTCATAAAATCAAAATGCATTTTGTGTGTAACAGCTGATCGTGTCCAACGTCGGCTGTCCTGCAGGTTTTCCATGTTTCCTGCTTCAACACCTGACAGGGATGTCCCGATCCGATACCAGAGTCTGATATCGGGCCGATATTGGTTAAAAAAAAAACAGGATGGAATATACACACTCACAAACAGAGGTACCAATTTGTACTTAAAAGGGTCCAAAGCTTGTTGCTGGGGGGGTCCTTTCTGAAAGACATTTCTGTACCTTCATGGTCCATTTTTTGTACCTTATCAAGCTGTATGAGTTAATAAAGTACAATTAAACCAATTAAAGATGATGAATAAAAGTCAATAAAATAGAGATTATGACAACAATCAAAGATGCTAATAATAAATAAATAATTATTATAGAAATATTAGGCCAAACACATATAAAATTATACATATAATTGTTACTATGATTATTATAAAAATCATAATATAATAACTATAATTATACTACTGTTTAGAAGTACTGCTATTTATAGTTATTGTACAAGCTACACACATGTTTCAATGCTGCAGGTACCCTTAGGGTTGGAATGGTACAAATGTGTACTTTATATTACTTTGGAGCCTTTTTCATAGTATATAGGTACTTCTGGCCTCATAAAGACCAATATTGTACTTTTGAGAGAACATTTGTAAAAAATGTACCTACAGGTACAGAAATGATCCTGTCTTGTACCTCTGTTTCTGAGAGTGAAGGGTTGGGTGATGTGGCCCAGCTGAGTATCGATATTAGGCATCAGCCAATACTTAACCTGTGATATCGGTATCGGAAGTGAAATCGTGGGATCGGGACAGCAGAGTTTGGTTTAGGTGTGTTGGAGGAGGGACACATTTAAAACCTGCACGATTGTGGCCCACAAGGACCAGAGCTGGACCCCCCGGCTTATTGTGTCAAGATGGCCACGTCCCAATTATACAACCTCTGTATGATATTATATAATGTTGTATGACAGTTTTTCTGCCGTAGATGTTTTCATAGACGAGCCTGCAACTTCAAACAGCCGAGGCTGCGTTAACTCGGCAGGCAAAAATCCCTACGTGACCCATATCTGACTTTCAGGTCTGACTCAGGACACTTTTCTGACTAAATCCCATCATAGCTGATCTTTTTTTTCAGTTCGAAGGGTCAAGTTGCATCTCATCCAACTTTTACATCACTGGAGATGCTTAAAATAAAACATTAGATTTATGTTTTATCAGCTCTGATTGCACAGTTTAGTTTATTGTGAACATCTAAAAAAAACTATGTATACAATATAGCAAAATATCAAACAAAACCAAACGAAATAATTAAAATAATAAAATAATAATAATCATAATCATAAAATAATGATGATGATGATGATACTACTGCTACTACTACTAATAATAATGATAATAATAATAAGGTGATCCAAGCTGACTTGCAGGTCAGGAAAACTTTAGACCTGAACCAGGTCTCTGAACTGGTGTTGAAGTTTTTGTTGCTTAACGAGAATTCTTGTCGTTTATCTGTCGTTTTCTTCCATCCAAACCGCCATCATGTCTTCGGGGGGGTTGAATATTCCTGCTGCTATCATGTGTGTCATTCTTTTTAACATGCTGTGCCTCTCTTCTGGCTTTTCTCTTTCTTCTCATCACCAGAGGAAGCTGACTATAGTAGCGGATTCCACTTAGGTGAGACATCTTCATCTTCTTTTCTTCCATTGTTCCTCATCTTCCCTGATGTGGTCTTGTTGTTGACTCGTCCTCTTCATCACTCCTCCCCCGACCCTTTAGTGTAGTTCTCCTTTCATACGTCAGCAATTATGCCTTTTGATGTTCAGTGTGCTGTCTAGCTTCTGTATCACATGATGGTGGTAGCCTATCAGATTCTAGCTTCTGTATCACATGATGGTGGTAGCCTATCAGATTGTAGCTTCTGTGTCACATGATGGTGGTAGCCTATCAGATTCTAGCTTCTGTATCACATGATGGTGGTAGCCTATCAGATTCTAGCTTCTGTGTCACATGATGGTGGTAGCCTATCAGATTCTAGCTTCTGTACCACATGATGGCGGTAGCCTATCAGATTCTAGCTTCTGTATCACATGATGGTGGTAGCCTATCAGATTGTAGCTTCTGTATCACATGATGGTGGTAGCCTATCAGATTCTAGCTTCTGTATCACATGATGGTGGTAGCCTATCAGATTCTAGCTTCTGTACCACATGATGGCGGTAGCCTATCAGATTCTAGCTTCTGTATCACATGATGGTGGTAGCCTATCAGATTCTAGCTTCTGTATCACATGATGGTGGTAGCCTATCAGATTCTAGCTTCTGTTTCACATGATGGTGGTAGCCTATCAGATTCTAGCTTCTGTATCACATGATGGCGGTAGCCTATCAGATTCTAGCTTCTGTATCACATGATGGCGGTAGCCTATCAGATTCTAGCCTCTGTGTCACATGATGGTGGTAGCCTATCAGATTCTAGCTTCTGTGTCACATGATGGTGGTAGCCTATCAGATTCTAGCTTCTGTATCACATGATGGCGGTAGCCTATCAGATTCTAGCTTCTGTATCACATGATGGCGGTAGCCTATCAGATTCTAGCCTCTGTATCACATGATGGTGGTAGCCTATCAGATTCTAGCTTCTGTGTCACATGATGGTGGTAGCCTATCAGATTCTAGCTTCTGTTTCACATGATGGTGGTAGCCTATCAGATTCTAGCTTCTGTTTCACATGATGGCGGTAGCCTATCAGATTCTAGCTTCTGTATCACATGATGGCGGTAGCCTATCAGATTCTAGCTTCTGTATCACATGATGGTGGTAGCCTATCAGATTCTAGCTTCTGTGTCACATGATGGTGGTAGCCTATCAGATTCTAGCTTCTGTATCACATGATGGTGGTAGCCTATCAGATTCTAGCCTCTGTATCACATGATGGCGGTAGCCTATCAGATTCTAGCTTCTGTATCACATGATGGTGGTAGCCTATCAGATTCTAGCTTCTGTATCACATGATGGTGGTAGCCTATCAGACTCTAGCTTCTCTATTACATGATGGTGGTAGCCTATCAGATTCTAGCTTTTATATCACATGATGGTGGTAGCCTGTCAGATTCTAGCTTCTGTTTCACATGATGGTGGTAGCCTATCAGATTCTAGCTTCTGTTTCACATGATGGCGGTAGCCTATCAGATTCTAGCTTCTGTATCACATGATGGCGGTAGCCTATCAGATTCTAGCTTCTGTATCACATGATGGTGGTAGCCTATCAGATTCTAGCTTCTGTGTCACATGATGGTGGTAGCCTATCAGATTCTAGCTTCTGTATCACATGATGGTGGTAGCCTATCAGATTCTAGCCTCTGTATCACATGATGGCGGTAGCCTATCAGATTCTAGCTTCTGTATCACATGATGGTGGTAGCCTATCAGATTCTAGCCTCTGTATCACATGATGGTGGTAGCCTATCAGATTCTAGCTTCTGTATCACATGATGGTAGTAGCCTATCAGATTCTAGCTTCTGTATCACATGATGGCGGTAGCCTATCAGATTCTAGCTTCTGTATCACATGATGGTGGTAGCCTATCAGATTCTAGCTTCTGTGTCACATGATGGTGGTAGCCTATCAGATTCTAGCTTCTGTATCACATGATGGTGGTAGCCTATCAGATTCTAGCTTCTGTATCACATGATGGCGGTAGCCTATCAGATTCTAGCTTCTGTTTTTTTTTTTTTTTTTTTTCAATTTTATCATCACTATAATTATTGTTTTCAAAGTATCTCTTTCCAGTACTTCTGTTCTTAAGTTTTACTTATAATTAATATTGCCCTTGTATTCAAGATATCAATGCAAACTCTACAATGATGTGATTTTTTTAAGGGACAAAAAGTATCGTTGTCGATATTTGTATAGTACTGGTATAGTATCGACAGGAAAACATTGAGTATCGTCCATCCATCGCAGTAACCTGGTTTTTGTGCCGTCCTTGACGTCTCTTTCCCTGGTATTTGACCTGGACTCGGTATTTTGTCTGCGTCAGCGTTGCAGCAGCACAGTCGAGCTTTGTCTCCCCGTCCAGACGACCGAGCAGCAGCTCATCATGCGGCGGCGATGCAGCGGTCGTCCTGCTGTGTCTCTGCTGTGGGTCTGCAGACATCTGTGAGGATGTTTCTGGACGAGTTTGGGTTAACGGAACGGCCTGGTTTCCATGCTTGGCTCTGAATGTCGGAGCACCAGTCTGGTTGATGTGGTCCGGGTCAGACTTGATGACAGTTACCATTGCAGGCTTTGCTTCTGCAGCCCTGCTTCCAGATCTCTGGCCTGAAGAAAAAAATGTTTCCCATGGTGTTTTTATCACCACTGTCATTTTCCAAACACATCTCTGGCTCGTATGCAAATCTGTTTGTTTGTCTTTCTGCCCATTTTTTATTCTTATCCCTCTCTTTTTTGTCCTGGATTCTGATTTTGAGGTCAAAAGGACGTCCGGAGCTGTAAAACGCCTTCATTTCAGTCCCTGGTGCCCCGCTAATCCCCCTCCCACTCCGGCTCGCCTTCACGGCCACTCTGCCCCCTCCACGAGGTCAGCCACCTCAGCCTCCCCTCTTCCTCCTCACTACCTAAACAACCTCCAACACTCAAGTGGGTTCGCAGCATTTCTGGACTCCAGCAGCCCAGAACGAGGTTTAACTGAAAGGAGAGAAGCTCAGGAGGAAAAACGCAGCAAGTTATAAAAACATCTCCTGTACGAGCGGGCTGAACTTGCTGCACGGCTTTCCAGCCTGTTGGATGTGGTCGTGTGATTTAAAGTTGGCCCGCTCTTAAAGGTTTGAAATCCTAGAACATACATATGCTTTTGCAATGCTACTGAGGTTGCACGGGGAAATAAAGGAGGCGGAGGAAGGAGCAGTTGTTGTGCTTCGTTTTGGTTTGTTTTCCCTTCATGCCTCGCTCAGTGATGCAACGTCTGTACGCTCCGCTGCCAGCAGCCTCCTCGAGCCCGACTCGGGTGGGGGGGGCGAGCTGATTCTGTTTGGAATAAAACCTGACTTGGTAAAAGGAAATCTGTCACAGGGCAGCTTCTGCTCTGGTTTACCCATTTATTTCTGTCCAAAACAAAAAACAAAAAAGTAGGTTTCTATAACCAGTTTATGGTATAAACCGTTTCACAGCCGACGTCACAGTGATGTCTGTCCTGTAGCTGCAGGCAAAACCACAGGAAAGCAGTGAAGACTGTAGAAACGAGCTGTTTATGACTTTAAAATGTTGTCCCGGTGCGTCATTAAAGGACTAGTCCACCAACAGAATGATGTAACTTTATCTTCCACCCCCCCTCATGGTGAGAAAGACTCTGCAGCACTTTTTTAATATCTCAAATGCAGCCGGTGATCAGGAAGGCTTCTCGTTTCCCCCCAACTTTCATATAATGGAGTTCACCGGGGTCCGAGCCAAAAAGGTCCATAAAAGTCCACAAAAACGTGTCAATATTCCTCCATACTGATCGTCCAATATAATCCACGTGTCCTGAGTGGGTAGCGTCCAGAATTTACTGGAAACGTCATTTAGTAGATTTTTAGAGCCTAAACAGTAGAACATCTTACTTTCGCGAAGCACGCATAAAACTACGGAAGCCTCGACGTTCTACTCTGCAGATAATGCAAGCGTAGAAGAAGAAATTAGCTGTTTACGTTGTGCTAAGAGCGACAGAGCTGCAGACAAACACAAGAGGGTCCAAGAGGGGTTGATGTTGATTTAAAACAAAGAAAGAAAGAAAATGAGAACGCGCGATCTCAGCTTCCGTAGTTTCGTGAACGTGCATCGGCATGCTTGCAGCAGATGTGATGTAGTACTGATGTAGTACTTTTTAGCCTCTAAAAATCTACTAAATGACGTCATTTCCAGTAAAAAAAAAAAAATTCTGGACACTAGTTTTTGTGGACTTTTATGGACCTTTTTGGCTCGGACCCCGGTGAACTCTCCATTATATGAAAGTTGGGGGGAAACAAGAAGCCTTCCTGATCACCGGCTGTGTCTGAGATATTAAAAAGTGCTGCGGAGCCTTTCTCACCATGTGAGGGGGGTGGAAGATAAAGTTACATCATTCTGTGGGTGGAATATTCCTTTAAGATTTTTTATTTGTTTGCTCACTTTGCATTTTGTGAAGTGATAAAAAATAAACAATCATCATTTACATCTTTGAAAGTAGAATTTTTCACAGCTGCCTAAAACATTTCCACAGTCCCGTATACTGACTCCATCTTCCCGTCAGACTCGCGAGACAAACAGAAAGCAGGCGTTTTGTCGGCCGTGGGCCTTTGGAGAAGTCCGGATAAAGATTTCTTCTTTGCTTCCAAAACATGAAAAAAACGAAGTCGGTCTGAGACAAGACATTCCTAAAAAAGTTGGATAAGTCGGAGGGAAAAACAAACGGACTTCTCTCAGCCAAAGGTCTGAACCCTCTTCCACTGCCTGAGCCCGTAACGCTTTGAGTCGGCGACTATTTTCCAAATTCTTATTGTGAGGAGTGCGGAAACTTCTAGAATGTGTTCTCCCAGAGGGCTCGCTTGATGAGTTCACCACTGCTGAATGCTACACAAACTTATTAGAGTAAAGTGCATCACTTGGCTGGAAAACCCCCCCTCCACCCCCTTAAAACCTGCTCTGCTGAAAGGCCGGTACGGTCCCTGCAGCTTGTATCCAGGCTGCTGCTGAAAACAGATGCTTAATGCAATCAAATATCCTAAGATCAGTCATGGAGCCCACTTTATTACAGCCCAGAATCATTTCTGCAGATGCCTGTTGTTGCAGTTGAGAACACATACATTTAGCTCCGGAAATTTCCGGACGATGAGTTCATTCTTTTTCTTTCAGGCATTTACCAAAACATATTCATGTCACAGTTATATAATAAACAGAAGAGGAGGGTATTTTAGATCTAAGAAAAAAAGTTGCTGCACGACCAACTCGGGTCTAAATGACACCAACAAAGGGACAGAAACTCGGGACGGATGGAGTAAAGCATCGCACGGGAGGAAACACCTGATTTATTTAATATACATGTATATTAAAGCAGAACTAAGTCACTTTTTCACCTCAGTAAATGCTTTTCAGAATCCCCTGTGAGGATAAACAGTGTTTACGAAGCGATTCGATGTCCCCCCCGTCTACTCCGATACATAGATGTTTGGTGATTGGTAGAACTGGCAACCTGCACCCCTGCGTGATCTCCGCTCCTACCACCCCACCAAAAATTAAAAAGTCCCGCTGTTAAAACTGTTTACCAAGATCGTAATAACAACAAGAACTATTCCAACAGGAGTGAACCAATTCATTATTAAATCCATCACAATGGTACACGCCTCCAATCCAGAACTGTTCTGAAATGTTATCACTTTAGTGGACCGTCCGCTAAATGTCCAGGCGTAATTCAACAACAGGTAAACAAGACGTTAGCAGGGCAGCTTTCCAATGGGGGGCTGCTCCGTTACGTGGTACAAATGACCGTGATGATGGAAAGCTGGTAAGCTAGATTTTATAATAGCTTTGAATAAAAGAGATGAGATATCTCAGTTTTGTATCAGATCATCTGGGGCATAAATTTGTCTCTCACGTCAGAACACCGGTGGGGGGATAAGAGTTATCGCGCAATTTCAGAACGAGATTTTATTTCCAGCATCCTGAGATTTGGACACAAACACCAAAACAAATTGTGATCTCCAGGTGATGTAGATGGTTTGGTTTATTTCTCCTCTCTAGTATGATGTCGGATACTCGTTGAGATTATCCGAGTCCTTCATGGTGTCGGACACTCGTTGAGACTATCCCGAGTCCTTCATTGTGTCGGACACTGCGTTGAGACTATCCGAGTCCTTCATGGTGTCGGACACTCGCTGAGACTATCCGAGTCCCTTCATGGTGTCGGACACTCGTTGAGACTATCCGAGTCCTTCACAATGTCGGACACTCGTTGAGACTATCCGAGACCTTCATGGTGTCGGACACTCGCTGAGACTATCCGAGTCCTTCATGGTGTCGGACACTCGCTGAGACTATCCGAGTCCTTCACAATGTCGGACACTCGCTGAGACTATCCGAGTCCTTCATGATGTCGGACACTCGTTGAGACTATCCGAGTCCTTCATTGTGTCGGACACTCGTTGAGACTATCCGAGTCCTTCATGGTGTCGGACACTCGTTGAGACTATCCGAGTCCTTCATGGTGTCGGACACTGTTGAGACTATCCGAGTCCTTCACAATGTCGGACACTCGTTGAGACTATCCCAGTCCTTCATGGTGTCGGACACTCGTTGAGACTATCCGAGTCCTTCACAATGGTCGGACACTCGTTGAGACTATCCCAGGTTCCTTCATAATGTCGGACACTCGTTGAGACTATCCGAGTCCTTCATTAGGTCGGACACTCGGTGAGACTATCCGAGTCCTTCATGGTGTCGGACACTCGTTGAGATTATTCGAGTCCTTCATGATGTCGGACACCTGTTGAGACTATCCGAGTCCTTCATGGTGTCGGACACTCGTTGAGACTATCCGAGTTCCTCATTGTGTCGGACTACCCGTTTAGACTATCTCAGGCCCTCATGGTGTCGGACACCCTGTTGAGATTATCCGAGTCCTTCATGGTGTCGGAAACTCGTTGAGACTATCCGAGTCCTTCATGGTGTCGGACACTCGTTGAGACTATCCGAGTCCTTCATGGTGTCGGACACTCGCTGAGATCATCCGAGTCCTTCATGGTGTCGGACACTCGTTGAGACTATCCGAGTCCTTCATGGTGTCGGACACTCGTTGAGACTATCCGAGTTCTTCATGGTGTCGGACACCCTCGTTGAGATTATCCGAGTCCTTCGTGGTGTCGGACACTCGTTGAGACTATCCGAGTCCTTCATGGTGTCGGACACTCGCTGGAGACCATCCGAGTCCTTCATGGTGTCGGACACTCGTTGAGACTATCCGAGTCCTTCGTGGTGTCGGACACTCGTTGAGACTTTCCGAGTCCTTCGTGGTGTCGGACACTCGTTGAGACTATCCGAGTCCTTCATGGTGTCGGACACCTCGTTGAGAACTATCCGAGTCCTTCACAATGTCGGACACCCGTTGAGACTATCCGAGTCCTTCATGATGTCGGACACTCGTTGAGACTATCCGAGTCCTTCATTGTGTCGGACACTCGCTGAGACTATCCGAGTCCTTCATGGTGTCGGACACTCGTTGAGACTATCCGAGTCCTTCATGGTGTCGGACACTCGCTGAGACCATCCGAGTCCTTCATGGTGTCGGACACTCGCTGAGACTATCCGAGTCCTTCATGGTGTCGGACACTCGTTGAGACTATCCGAGTCCTTCATGGTGTCGGACACTCGTTGAGACTATCCGAGTCCTTCATGGTGTCGGACACTCGTTGAGACCATCCGAGTCCTTCATGGTGTCGGACACTCGTTGAGACCATCCGAGTTCTTCATGGTGTCGGACACTCGTTGAGACCATCCGAGTTCTTCATGGTGTCGGACACTCGTTGAGACTATCCGAGTCCTTCGTGGTGTCGGACACTCGTTGAGACCATCCGAGTTCTTCATGGTGTCGGACACTCGTTGAGACCATCCGAGTTCTTCATGGTGTCGGACACTCGTTGAGACTATCCGAGTCCTTCGTGGTGTCGGACACTCGTTGAGACTATCCGAGTCCTTCATGGTGTCGGACACTCGTTGAGACTGTCCGAGTCCTTCATGGTGTCGGACACTCGTTGAGACTATCCTGGTCCTTCATGATGTCGGACACTCGTTGAGACTATCCGAGTCCTTCATGGTGTCGGACACTCGTTGAGACCATCCGAGTCCTTCATGGTGTCGGACACTCGTTGAGACTATCCGAGTCCTTCATGGTGTCGGACACTCGTTGAGACTATCCGAGTCCTTCATGGTGTCGGACACTCGTTGAGACCATCCGAGTCCTATATGGAATCGGACACTCGTTGAGACCATCCGAGTCCTTCATGATGTCGGACACTCGTTGAGACTATCCAAGTCCTTCATGGTGTCGGACACTTGTTGAGACGAGGTGCTGCTCGGCTGCCTGCAGGATAAATACTGGAGCTATCTGAAACATTCCTTTCTCCATCACTCACATATATGAGAGGACAGATGAAAACACACCCCAGGTTTACAAACAAAGGAATTCCCCTCTAAAGTAATCGTAGTATTTAGGTAAAGACTATGAATAATGCTTGACTTAGAGGTCTGAGACTCGTGTCCTCAAAACCTAAATCTGAGTGTTTATTTGGAGTCTCACTTCCTTCTTTTCCTTCTTTCGTTTTTTATCTTCCTCTTCTCGCCTCTCCAAACCTCGGTGAACTGAGGACCCCTCCCTCCATGTGAGGCTGTTAAACGGTGACATGACTCAGCTGCATGTTTTCCAGTTGTCAGCCATGTCAGATGTCCAGAAACCCGGGCATGTTCTGTCTCAGCCGTCCGGAACGCTTCCCTCCATTATCCGAGCGTGGCCGACGGCTAAAGCCGAGCAGTTCCTCGTCTCTCCCCGGCAACGCTCCTCTTCCTTTGATTCAGCGTTGGGTTGATAATGGCTGACGACGTGGAAAGTGTCCCGCTCCTCCCCGAGCTGCCTGTCATGGGACCTCTTCGTCCCTCCCAGCCAAGCCGGTAATGGGGATGCATAACACTGCAGAGAGCGCCGGTAATTCTTCCCACATTTGTGGCCCACAGACTGGACTAAGTGTTACAGCGTCAAACCGCAGCGTTCAGCCGAGAGCTTCATCCGCAGCTGCCATGCCGGCTTAATTCCAGATATGTTGTCTCCATTAGCCCCCGGGAGGAGAGAGGGCCCCTGCCGGAGAGCCAGGGATGGCATGGGGGCTGTCAGCACGGTCTCCTGCACTCAGGCTTCAGGCCCTTAGACAGCGGCACTTACTGCAGCGGGGCCTCGCAACAGGTGGTTTCACTCGCAGCTTTTCCTCCCCGTTTGCAAAAAAAATGAAGTTTGATTGGAGGGGAAAATGGGCGTAACTTTGGTTCTAATGGCCGGTGTGACATCAGGACGACCCGGTTCCTGTGTTGTTCTCAATGTTCTGCGTTTCAGGCGTTCTTTATGAAGTCTTTGCTGCAGAAATATCTACAGGTAGCAGCTACGTCTGTGTACTCACAGTTTGCCTCTGAGGCCTGTGAGGGCTTTCTTTACACTCGCCAAATTTCCGACGTGGCTTTAGGACATTATCGGAGTGTGGAAACTGGGCCTGGAGGACTGCAGGCAGCTTCCAGACGACTGGATGTGCATCTTTGTGGATGTAGACAGCTTCGGTTTGCATCGTTTGTTGAGCAAACAGGACGCAAATCATCGTCATCCGAACGGCACGGTGACGTAGTGGTCGGCACTGCAGGTGCTGGTTCCAGCCTTGGCTGGGGAGGGGAGGGGGGGTGGAACAGAGGTCTTTCTGCGTGGAGATTGCATGTTCTCACCGTTTATGTTTGGGTTCTCCGGCTTCCTCCCACCATCCAAGGACCTGATGCCAGGTCAGCTGGTCTCTCTGTCGTAGATAAGATGCATGTTTCGTTGGGATTTCCTGGATAAATTAAGGTTAAATAGAAGATAAAGTGGTTTTAAAGCAGCGGTTCTAAAACTTTTCAATAGTTCAAATCAACTCTCCACTGAAGACCAGAAAAAATACGCAAAAACATATTTATTGATCACATTTTTCCCATTATGTTCTTCCATTTATAAAATTAGTAAAATCCTATGATGCTGTAGAACGGGAGATTCTCATCACCATGAGGTGGAACAAGAGATTCTCATCATGATGAGGTGGAACGGGAGATTCTCATCATGATGAGGTGGAACGGGAGATTCTCATCATCAAGAGGTGGAACGGGAGATTCTCATCATGATGAGGTGGAACGGGGAGATTCTCATCACCAAGAGGTGGAACGGAGATTCTCATCACCATGAGGTGGAACAGGACATTCTCATTACCATGAGGGTGAATGGGAGATTCTCAACATGATGAGGTGGAACGGGAGACCCTCATCATGATGAGGGTGGAATGGGAGATTCTCATCATAGATGAGGTGGAACGAGATTCTCATCATGATGAGGTGGAACGGGAGATTCTCATCATGATGAGGTGGAACGGGAGATTCTCATCATGATGAGGTGGAACAGGGAGATTCTCATCATGATGAGGGGAACGGAGATTCTCATCACCATGAGGTGGAACGGGAGATTCTCATCACGATGAGGTGGAACGGGAGATTCTCATCATTCTTCATGAGGTGGAACGGGAGATTCCTACCACCATGGAGGTGGAACAGGAGATTCTCATCGCGATGAGTGTGGAATGGGAGATTCTCATCATTATGAGGTGGAACGGGGAGATTCTCATCATGATGAGGTGGAACGGGGGAGATTCTCACCACGATGAGGTGGAATGGGAGATTCTCATCACGATGAGGTGGAACGGGAGATTCTCATCATCATGAGGTGGGAACGGGAGACTCTCATCACTATGAGGTGGAACGGGAGATTCTCATCACCATGAGGTGAACGGGAGATTCTCATCACCATGAGGTGAACGGGAGACTTCTCATCACGATGAGGTGGAACGGGAGATTCTCATCTCGATGAGGTGGGAACGGGAGATTCTCATCATCATGAGGTGGAACGGGAGATTCTCATCACGATGAGGTGGAACGGGAGATTCTCATCATCATGAGGTGGAACGGGAGATTCTCATCATGATGGTGGGGGCGGGGGAGATTCTCATCATCATGAGGTGGAACGGGAGATTCCCATCATGATGAGGTGGAACGGGAGATTCCCATCATGATGAGGTGGAACGGGAGATTCTCATCATCATGAGGTGGAACGGGAGATTCTCATCATCATGGAGGTGGAACGGGAGATTCTCATCATCATGAGGTGGAACGGGAGATTCTCATCATGATGAGGGTGGAACTGGAGATTCTCATCATGATGAGGTGGAACGGGAGATTCTCATCATCATGAGGTGGAACGGGAGATTCTCATCATGATGAGGGTGGAACGGGAGATTCTCATCTCGATGAGGTGGAACGGGAGACTCTCATCACCATGAGGTGGAACGGGAGATTCCCATCATGATGAGGTGGAACGGGAGATTCTCATCACCATGAGGTGGAACGGGAGATTCTCATCTCGATGAGGTGGAACAGAGTTTCTCATCACCATGAGGTGGAACAAGAGATTCTCATCACCATGAGGTGGAACGTAGGAGACTCTCATCACCATGAGGTGGAACGGGAGATTCCCATCATGATGAGGTGGAACGGGAGATTTCTCATCACAATGAGGTGGAACAGGAGATTCTCATCATCATGAGGTGGAACGGGGAGACTCTCATCACCATGAGGTGGAACGGGAGATTCCCATCATGATGAGAACGGAGATTCTCATCACCATGAGGTGGAACGGGAGATTCCCATCATGATGAGGTGGAACGGGAGATTCTCATCATCATGAGGTGGAACGGAGATTCTCATCACAATGAGGTGGAACGGGGAGATTCTACTCATGATGAGGTGGAACTGGAGATTCTCATCATCATGAGGTGGAACGGGAGATTCTCATCACCATGAGGTGGAACGGGAGATTCTCATCGCTCATGAGGTGGAACGGGAGATTCTCATCACCATGAGGGTGGAACGGGAGATTCTCATCACCATGAGGTGGAACGAGAGATTCTAATCACCATGAGGTGGAACGGGAGATTCTCATCATCATGAGGTGGAACAGGAGATTCTCATCATGATGAGGTGGAACGGGAGATTCTCATCATGATCAGGTGGAACGGGAGATTCTCATCACGATGAGGTGGAACGGGAGATTCTCATCACCATGAGGTGGAACGGGAGATTCTCATCATGATGAGGTGGAACGGGAGATTCTCATCACCATGAGGTGGAACGAGGAGATTCTCATCACCATGAGGTGGAACGGGAGATTCTCATCATCATGAGGTGGAACGGGAGATTCTCATCACCATGAGGTGGAACGGGAGATTCTCATCATCGATGAGGTGGAACAGGAGATTCTCATCATGATGAGGTGGAACGGGAGATTCTCATCATGATGAGGTGGAACGGGAGATTCTCATCATGATGAGGTGGAACGGGAGATTCTCATCACCATGAGGTGGAACGGGAGATTCTCATCATCATAAGGTGGAACGGGAGATTCTCATCACGATGAGGTGGAACGGGAGATTCTCATCATCATGAGGTGGAACGGGAGATTCTCATCAC